>JAXIVD010005700.1:0-25000 GCA_036785275.1 Cancer borealis
ATAAAGCTGAGACGCAGTGAAAAAGAAATTATGACGCGATTATTATGAAATAAAAAGAAATATATATGGGTCTTTGAATAATGAATATTTTCGTTTTAATTATTTTTTTCATAAACTGCCCGTGAAATCAGGAACGTTTTTGCACAGTTTTAATTATTTTCATTAAGGATTAATCTTCAACGTTCATTTTCTCTTCGTTCGCGTCCAGTAATGCATCGTTCGTTCAAGCTGAGCTACCTGTAGACTAAAACACTAGGTCCCAGGTCATATACTACCGATATACACCAAATTATATTCATCTAATTATGCAACTCGCTATGGGAAACACAAAAACCAGCGGCCCAACTTATTATCTCATTAAATCTTCATGGAGTCCACGCCCACACTCACATTGACGACATTTAAATTGACTGCACGCAAATATTAATCCTTTTTTTTATGGCTGCATTATTCCCAAAAGTTGTTTCGGCGTATAATCACTAGTAGATTTTAGATACAAAGGAATACTTGTTGATGCGGCCACTGTCTATTTGAATAACACGCTAATGTGTGTCCATCTGGGTGGCTCATAATCTCTATTGTTATGGCCAGAATAAACGAGAGAGAGAGAGAGAGAGAGAGAGAGAGAGAGAGAGAAGAGAGAGAGAGAGAGAGAGAGAGAGAGAGAGAGAGAGAGAGAGAGAGAGAGAGAGAGAGAGAGAGAGATGAAAGAGAGATCAGTCTGATAGGGAAAGAGACAAACGGAGATATACAACCGGAGTAAATGGAGTTTCCGACAAATGGGGCTTTGAAAAAAAAACACACACACACACACACACACACACACACACACACACACACACACACACACACACACACACACACACACACAACACACACACACACACACACACACAAGGCTACTCTCCACATTATTGGCTACACAAACCAAGGCTATAAGAGCTTCAGCCGCGCATGGAATAATCGGCGCCCATCAAGCCGCCTGTCCTGTGCCTCGAGTCTGAAGATGACAAGCGTGTGTGTCTCTGCGGAGACGTCCTCTCTTGCCTTCAGTGTTCTGTTGTCGAAAAGTTGAGGGTTTTGTGTTCGTATTCTTTCTCGCAGACACACAAAAAAAGGATCCTGGTCTGGAGGATATATTAGGACACGTCTGGAAACCTTGACCTAAAAAAATTTTAAGTGATGTTAAGTGATGGATTATTTTTAACTTTCTATTCTTGGTCACGCAAGGCATCTCGTTTCATAATAATAACACTGAGCGGATTCCACAGTAGGAATAAAACTCATTCTAGGACACGAAAACAATGGGAATTGTTGTAAAATAACCTGAATTCCTTTTAAACTTGGGACACAAACAAGATAACTAGATCCCGCCGGAGGAGCTCACGCGTGGCTGACGGAGGGAGGCTGGCGGGCGGGTGGCCGAGCTCGCAGCCCTTTGCCTCACTGTTATTGGACATCGATACTGACACACTGGGCCTCCTGCTCCCAGGGTGTCCTCAGACCATCAATCATTCACATGTTACTATAGTTATTTTGGTTTTTTGGGGTGAATCAGGTGAAATATTCCCTCCACCTGAGCTATTCTTGCTAGGAGCGGGATTCTAAGCTGGCCCGCATCATCACAGGCCGAGTTGAGCGGCGGAACATCAGGGTCGTTACATGGAGATTAACATTGGATTCACGTGCAGCCAGAAAAGTATTTATAAGTGGTAGGAAAGTATGAACTACAAAGTTACGAAACAATAGCGAACTCAGTGTTTGAAAAGCACTCAGGATTTGTCGACAAGTCTGTACATTCTAAGGACCTGAACATTTATCGTGAGTGTAAACTAAACATTTAACACAACTTAGGTATTAAGAGATGGAAAGACTTAAGCATGACTATACACATGTTTCTTTGAACTCTTTCCTGCAGGAGCATTTCCAGTGCAAGTGTTGTGATGGCTACATCGGCAGCCACTGTGAGGAGATGGACGCGTGCAGCGGGGGCCCCTGCCTCAACGCCGGCATCTGTGTGGACATTCAGGAAGGACATGATGGGGACACCTTCCAGTGCCTGTGTCCTTATGGTGAGTAAGAGCCTCGCCTCCCAAACAAGGTGCTTATTGCAAGGCCGTTTTGTCTGCAAATATCGCGCTTCTCGCAGTGCCGTCTCTCTCTCACACTTCTTTGTTACCGTGAGCCGCCGTCGCCCTTCTTCACCAGCGTCAGCAAACACTCCTGAAAATTCTGGAACCGAAACCCCGGCCGCCTGTCGCCCTCCCGCTGCGATGAGCTGCTGACAACCTCCACTGAGCTGTGTATCTATTCGACTTTTTCCCTTATTTTCCTCTTTTTTTCCTAAATCCGCCGGAGCCTGTCAGACATCCTTAACTGGAAGAAAAGGATGAAAAAAGAAAATAGTCAAGTTTCTTTCTCTCTTATAACAAAGAGAACGTGTGTATCATATGTTCAAGGGTCATCCATGTCTTGTGGAGCGAGCTTCTTTTATTCCTTTTATAAGAATGTCCATTGTATTTTCCGAACGGCGTGTGCGTATGTGTGTATCTGTGTACGTGTGTGTGTGTGTGTGTGTGTGTGTGTGTGTGTGACGTAAGTTCGGCTGAGTTGCCCGTAATATACAGACGTAAAAAAAAAAAAATTACGAGCGATTCCTTTCCTAATCAATAGACTCCGGCAAAGAACTCCATACGTACAGTGGAGAGAGGAACATCAGGGGGTACAAAGGAGATAAAGAGCCTTCCGAGATGACCAACAGAGGGCCGAGAGCCGCGCGGACTCAGCTACAAGTCAATAAGCGGAGGACAAATCACATCAACATGGTGGACGCACAGGCAGCCACAGACCTTCGTGCCAGGCTCATGTTTCACTGTCCTTTTGGTTGTGAAGCCTTTGGCAACATCCCGAGGGAGCGTCGAGGTTATATTTATGTCCTGCAATATGCTGTGTCGCCTTTTGAAAGTTAAAATTGTCTGTTTCGATAAATATGGAGTTTTGTGTTAGAGACGTGAGAGTGGTTGAGAGAGAGAGAGAGAGAGAGAGAGAGAGAGAGAGAGAGAGAGAGAGAGAGAGAGAGAGAGAGAGAGAGAGAGAGAGAGAGAGAGAGAGAGAGAGAGAGAGAGAGAGAGAGAGAGAGAGAGAGAGAGAGAGAGAGAGAGAGAGTCGAGCCAGTGAAAAGAGTGTAGGTTTGTTTTGGGACAGGGAGAGAGGAGGCGCCATGGGAGAAAGTGGAGATGCGTGCGGATGCTGTGGGAGGGAAAGAAGAGAGGGAGAGACTGAAAGGAAGTGGAAGAGGAGGCGAGTGTGCTGGGCGGGGAAGAAGAGACGGAGAGAGCGGAAAGGAAAGAAGTGTGAACAAACGTGTTTTAGAGGAAGAAGGAAGTGAAGAAGTGTGTGAAGTGTGGCGAGGAGGAGGGAGGAGGAGGAAGTAAGGAAGTGAAGGAATGTAAATTAATGGAAAAGTATAGGTGGAAGAAGGAGTGGAGGAGTAAATAAGCGGGTGGGCGGGGAGATAAAAGAGAAAATGTGGAGAGGCATATAGTGGTGTTCGGGGTGGTGAATGAACGACGGGGTGGAAGGGAGAGTAGGGCGTAGGCTGGCTGGAGTGGGCGGCGGTCTCCTCCCCACCCGCTAGAGTGACTCCCGCCCAAGTATTGACACAGGCAGGCGGCCATGGCCACTCCACGCCCTCCTTTGTTGCCGGGTGGGGCGGCAGAGACTTCGTATTATCCTTCTGCGAAAATTCTATTCAAGTTTCGTTCCCCTATTTTATTTCTAGCTTTTGGAACCTTGCTTTATATGTATTTTATGCACGTAGATTAAAATGTATTTCCTTGACTAATCCTGATGTAGTATTATGTGATTGCGGAGGTTTTTTGTGGTGTAAAAATAAATAGAAATGTAGTGGCAAAGAAGAAGACATTTTCAAATGTCAGCGTGGGGTAAGGGAATGACCTTGTGCCTTCATTTACCACCAAAAGAGAAGAATAAAAAAAAATTTCTACATACAAAACGACTTCACGATGCATTGTTTGGCCTGACGAGCTTGCTTGTTCCTCTAGTGGCAGAGAGTTTTATTGCAGCCGCAGTTAGTCTCTCCCTTAAGGCTTTGCTCCGTCAAGTTCCCTCGTTAGACCCTTGCTCATGTCTCCCTCCCTCCCCTGCCTGTCACCATCCGCTCCAGTGGGTAGCTTTGTCATCACCCTTGCACTATTTCTCTTTAATATTCCTCAATTATTTTACCCGCATATTTTTGGTGCATTCCTTGTGTGTTTTATTTCATATTGAATCGGTATTTCTTCCTTATTCTTGTTGTAATATTTGCGTGCGTTCATCTTGTCCTCATGTTTTTTCTCATGTAGTACTTCTATATTTCTTGTAAACTCCTCATATACTCTTTCTACATTCCTTTCTCTTGTGTATATCCATCTTGTATTCCTCGTATGCTCATCCTATAGTCATTACATATTCATCAAGTATTGTTCCTGTATTGTTCCTGTGTTTCTCATGTATCTGCTCGATTCCCTTCAGGTTTCCGAGGACGGTTCTGCGAGGAGAGAACCAACTTGTGCGAGTCTGGACCATGCAGGAACGGCGCCACCTGCACGGGCAACCACTCCAGCTACACGTGCCACTGTCCTTCAGGCTGGACAGGGACGCAATGCACGGAGAGGAATGTCCCCGACGACGACTCCTCCGGGAAGGTGATGGGGTGTAAGGGAGCACCCTGTGAGCATGGCGTGTGTGTGGAAACCATCGTTCAGAACTTTAGATGCTTCTGCCAGCCAGGTGTGTGTTGGTATTACTAAGTCTTATCTTCCTACCCACTTACATACATACACACACACACACACACACACACACACACACACACACACACACACACACACACACACACACACACACACACACACACACACACACACACACATACACACACACCAATGTCCATTTATGTCCACGCGCGCCTCTCCCTGCACTTACACTTCTATAGCATCAACCTCGACACCATTATCTCCAGGCACTACTGACCTCTTCCTCTCCTCATCTAATAGGGTTCGGTGGGAAGCGGTGTGAGTTCGAGTACAACGAGTGTGATTCAAGTCCCTGTGTCAACGGCGGTACCTGCGTCGACCACATCGGCGGGTACGAGTGTCTGTGTGGGCGAGGCTACACTGGCACGCGCTGTGAGATCAAGGTGAGGCGGGGCGGGCGGCGGGAAGACCTGAGGGATTGCAGAAGGGGATGACGGAGGGAACTGGAGGAAAGAAAGGATCTGAGGGACAAAGGAGGTGGTCATTGAGGATGTGGGAAAAGATTTTGAGGAGAAGGGTTCTGAAGGGATGTTTGTTGAGGTGCTGGAGGAGGAACGTGAGGGAGGACAATCGGGAAGAGCTTGTGGGAAGGACGTGAGGGATGTGTGTGTGGGCGTGATAGGTTATGTGGTAGAGCACGTCGAGTATACTGCCGTCAGGATTCTTATTTCTTACCCCGCAGAGTCGGTTTGGATCATAGCGTTTTAAAGGCTGCGATTAGCAAAATTTAGTATATTATATTTATTTGTGAAAACTCGTGCCTCGCTTGGTAGAATAACAAATAAACAATCATAAAAGGGAACTTCCTAAGTGATTATGTGTTCGGAATTCTTTTAAAAGTTATTATTTCCTCCTTTGAAAACAAACGGTCAAAAATATATAAGCCCAGGAAGCATAATTTTGATTTTACAGAAAGCAAAAGAGAATTGTACCATGGACGCCTCGTTTTCCCTTGAGGCCACGAGAAGTGAAGCTCACAAGTCAGTAACAGTCGACTTTCTCAGCAGGCTTGGGGAAAAATATGAAGGTTTTCTGCCGCCTCGGGCCCAGAAACCTTATTACGGAAATAAATAAAGGGTGGTGACTCTCCTTGGCAGAAAGGACAGAGGTGCGTGAAAGACACAGACATCGAGAGATACAAAGAGAGTGACTGTGGACATCTTGGGAGAAAATGGAACACATATCAGAAAAATTAACAACTGGGGCGAATTTCGAGTACAGGACAGTGGATACGAGGGATGGAAGTGGCAGTTATAGTGGTAATAACCGTAGTAATAATAGCATTAGTAGGTGGAGGAGTATTTTGAAGGAGAAAAGGGACAGGGAGGAAGACGGTGAGGAAAACATTGAGAATACTAGTAAGACATATGACTGCAAAACACGCGACGAAAGGCTCTGCAATATAGCCAAGTGGAGATGAGAACAAGTTATGGTCAGGTGGCTGGAAACCTACAAGGAGAGGAGAAAGGAAGAAGAAGAGGTGAAGGAGAAGAAGCAAGAAAGGGAGAAACTAGAGATAAAGGAGAATAAAGAGGAGAAGAGGAGGATAAAAAAAAAGATGGAGGAAAGTTATGGGATCACACCAAAGACCATCAATAAAAGTTTCATCATAATAACCACGACTCTTATCTGTCTTCCGCAGTTTGATCTTTGCTCGCCCAAGCCTTGTCCCTCCAACCTGGTCTGCGTCGACAAGGGCAACAGCTACTCCTGCGAGTGTCTCAGAGGCTTTACGGAAGACAACTGCGGTCCTCATCCTCAGGTACGTGCCAGGCTTGGGGTAAGACCTAAGCCTGACTAAAGGGAGTTGCGTTATTCTTAGTTATCGGGTGAAGCTGCACGTTATGCTCTGTGGTAGTAGATGAGGTTGAGGTCAAAGTGTCATAGATAACGTAACGAGGCGTCGGTGCTGCTGCCTAGCGGTGACTTTGAGAGTTATGAATATTCCCATATTAGGTCGTAGCTTACAGTATTTTGCTCCTAAGAGGTTTAATATGTGAAATGTTTAATGATAATGCTTGGTCGGAGGAAAAAAGTCTAAGGTATGTTTTTTTAAGATAGAAATATTATATTAGAATATTACTTGACTTGCAATCGTCAATTCCTAGCGTTATTCTCTCTTTTTTTACCACTTCGACCGTTACTTTATCTTTAATGTTTCAATAGTTCATCTAGGGTATCTCTCTCTCTCTCTCTCTCTCTCTCTCTCTCTCTCTCTCTCTCTCTCTCTCTCTCTCTCTCTCTCTCTCTCTCTCTCTCTCTCTCTCTCTCTCTCTCTCTCTCTCTCTCTCTTTCTCTCTCTTCTTTCTTTTTTTTTTTTCTTTTTTTTTTTTTGTGTGTGTGTGTGTGTCCGGCATACCCACGGTGAGAAGAAATTGAAATACGTGTGTGTACTGCTGCAGAAGAAAATAATAATAAAAAATAATAATAAAATTTGGTGTGTATGAAAAAATGGTGCATCTCTGAATGTTTCACTTTAATTCCTCGTTATTTTCCTTCTCTGTGGCTATAATTTATTTCAAAAACCCTTTCCTTTTTTCACCGTTTCTTTTTTTGTTTTTGTTTATTCATTTATGTTTATCTATTTATTTTTTCACATTCGCGCACAACCTCAACACTCGACAGCATTTTTCTGTCTGTCGGAGGAAATCGTATAGTGAGAGCAGCGTTTCCTCCTCTGATTGGCGTGCGGGTGGAGGGTGGCTGTAGTGTGGACACGTCGCCAGGGCTGAGTGCTGAGTGACACTCGTGCTGTGCTCCCAAGTGTCCTCCGAGCGTGATAGTGTGTACGGGGCTTAATTAATGAAGTCACCGCTTGGGGGCAGCAGCGACGCTTCATTGCACCTGACCATCTTGACTCATTTTCCTCCTCAAATATAGTGACTCATAAACTAAAACAAATAAGTAAGTTTTTAATTTAATCCGAGGAAGAGTTTGCCATAAGTCCTTCACATGTTTGTTTATATTGTACGTTTACTTTGAGTTGAGGTGACGCCTGTGTGTCCCCGCAGCTGTGCACTCCCAACCCCTGCGACAACGGCGGCACCTGCTGGAACCTACCTGATGCCAACGTGTTCTACTGTGCCTGTCGAGCTGGGTTCACCGGCACCACGTGTCAAGGTATCCTGCAGGAGGCGCACGGTGAGTGAGGCAGGCCAGGGGCACGGGCCGCGCTGTGCAGACTCCGCCCTCATCTGCACGGCGTCTCAGTGGCTCGATCGAAGCGCGGGTGAAGATCAGGAAGTGTGTGTCGTGCTAGGATAGGCAAGTAGTGAAGGATTAGAGGCAGGATGAGGCAGGATAGCTGAAACTCACTTCAAACTACTTACGTGTTACATTAAAATGATACTCAGATTGGTAATTAGTGATGATGCTCATTAAAAAATAATGTTTATTTAGTATAAACTGGCAATAGGCCATTTCAGCACTAGATGATTAGATGTAGCGTAGGCTTACCTTTATTTCTTAAAAGTGAGGATTCATAAGGTAAAAAAAGGATGTCCAAAAGGAAGGAAGAAAATAATCTCGCCAGAGCATCCTTAACCACCTTCTTCCCCCCCTGCGCGTCCCTGCCAGCCTCCCCTTCCCTGTGTGGGCCAATTGCTTAAATGCCCTTCCCGCGCTAACCGCTCATAAAAATCCTCTTCTATCTTCTACTACTACTACTACTACTACTACTACTACTACTACTACT
The DNA here is from genome assembly GCA_036785275.1 of Cancer borealis. NCBI lineage: Eukaryota > Metazoa > Arthropoda > Malacostraca > Decapoda > Cancridae > Cancer > Cancer borealis. The sequence continues at coordinate 8,512 of JAXIVD010005700.1, forward strand.
ACTACTACTACTACTACTACTACTACTACTACTACTACTACTACTACTACTACACTGTATTGGTGTACCTGCATCCTCCTTGCTTCGATAAGTTGGCCGTTCATGTCCTCCCTTGCGTGTAAACCACAATAAAAGTCCTCAGTAACCGTATCCTGATGAACTTGAAAATAAACAATAATCTACCTCTTGCAGTATGGTTCGAGAAGTTAATATTTATCTTCTAAAGCCATAAAAAGTTGCTCCTCCCATTGTATGTTTGTGTCACAGTCGTTCCTTCCACACGAAAGTATTGCTTGACATGTATTAACAGTGTCATCCCCACCAATTGTCGTGTCAGTGTTCCTCATATCACAATCACGGGTGTTTTGAGTGCAACCACACCATTCTGCTTACTCACTCACCCACCCACCCACTCACCCACTCACCCACCTGTTGCCTCGGTGTCACCCATACCCACGAGGTCTGTGTTTGACTAGTGTGGTAGTGTAGTCACTGTGTTGTCGGGGTCACTACCTACTGTGCCGGGAGGTCCCCAGGGTGACTATGGCCCAGGTGATTACTGTGGGCGTAGGCGGTGTGGTCCTTGAGCGCTGCAGGTCCTCGTGTGTTGCAGTTTGTGTTCCCTTCTTTGCCCAACGCAGGATGCAGGCGAGGAGCCGATGTGTGTTCATCATCTCATGTACAATGGGGTTGCTTCCGCTTTATACTTTTTGTTCGACCTGTGTGTCAGTAGACAGAAGTGCCCGTGTGCAGGTGTGTGCGTGGTCCAGACCCGCTCAGGTGTGTCCCTCCCTCTCGGCCTCCTCACTCACTCGCATGCTCGCCTTCACTCCTCACCCAGCCTCTGCACCTCGTCCACGGCCGCCCACTGTGGCTGCCGCGGCGGCCATGTTGCTTGCATGACAGACGCAGATTACTTCATTACTGGAACTATTGAAATGGATAGTAAGAATAAAGTATAAGAAGCACACAAACCACACACTAATTAATGCCTGTCCCTTGCATGACGGACGTTCTTATTAACGGGGCTGCATGTTCCTGCTCCTACAACACTTCATCTGTAGACTGTGATGCTCGTGTGTGCTAGAGCCGCTGCAGCCACACTGCACGCCCTGTCCTCGGCACCACCACGCTGTACGTACCCCAAGCACGGCGTTGAGGCGGCCCTCGAGAAGCAGGCCGCAGGACGCTGACGGTGGCGTGTGTGTTGACTCCACGAGGCGACTGCACGCGCCTCCCCACCCACCCTCACGTGCACACTAACTGCCCTTGGCGGTCTCGAGACACATTTTGTATATTGTGATCCTCACCAGAGTTGTCTGTGCTCTGATAGATTTGGTTCATTATTCTTTATGTGTTTTGTATCTTCCTTTAGGAATATATTTGTGTGATATATTTAGATTATTCTTATTGATTGATGATATTTAGAAGTGTTTAAACATATACGTGATTATTAATTAAGCCAAAGTGTAATATTTTCGTGTTCTTTCCATTTTGCTTTGTTGTACACTGCAGCCAGCCAGCTAATCACTTCACTATGTATATTACACGCACACAATGTAGATCTTATTTACAAGACTCGCTGCCTTTCATTGTTTGCCTCAACCTCACTTGTCTGTCTTTCCCGTGGTGCCCTCACGGCCGGTTCCTCACCTAGATGAAGCTGTCCCAGAAACTGTGGGGGTCGTGGGCACCATGGAGACGGCGCCCCTGAACGTCCATCTGCCCATTGATATGCCTTTTAACCGCATGAAGAACATCTACGTCGCCATAGCAACCCTGGCAGCCGCCCTCTTAATATTCATCTTGGTGGTGAGTGGCAGAGCCTGTGGATGGCTGGTGAGGATGGTTACGGTCTGAGGTGCTCCTTCACACCGTCGCTTTACATGTCTGTTATGTGTTAGGAGCAGTATTATGGAGAACAACCTTAGAAAAAACATTTACTCATCGGCAGTGATAGTTAACTTTAGAAAAGAAAGATTTAAAAAAAAAAGTAATATAGATAAACTGCAGCTGTTCTTATTTTAAAACTTCCTTTTTTAGAGTTTTTAGTGATGCGTCAATGGCTTTTGACAACTTTTTTCTTTATGGAGCGGCAGTTGTGCGAACATTTCCCCCTCTCTCCTTTATTTTTAAGCCTTTGGTCTCCCTGTGTCCATGAAAAAAGGAGATAAACTACGCCTTGTGTTGCAGGTTGGTGTGTGTCACTGCAGAGTCAACAGGACCTACAAGAAGTTTTTGGTAAAGTTGCCACGACCCCACAAGGTGATGCCCACCGTGAAGCGGCCGAGACCCACCTCCCTCTTTGAGAAGCCGAGGTTCGTGAGAAACTGGTACGACAAGTTAGTGTAGCAGTTCTGAGGACGGTGAGGGTGTCTGAGGAAATAACGAAGCGCCATTTCGTTACTCTTCGAAGCCTTATTCACACAAAATCGCCTCATCATACAAGTTTATACTTTTGAGATACAATGTTCCTGGTTAATAAGATACATGAAAATGCTTTCCTGGATGAAAGTAATCTATTTTATCTTCATACAGATAATACATTGTTTTTGTTGTATTATTGTTTTTCTTATAAATCAAAACGCATCAAGACAAATAAAAACAAAATATGAACTGGTTAAATAAAATACAATACAATAGTTAAATAAAACAAAAATATCCCAACAGTTTTCAGTCTTCAAAATTTCATACAAGCACAGATATAGTATTCATTCCACCCCACAACACCTGACAATTCATCACGTTGTTCTTTGCCCTCACTATGTGTTTCCCGCAGGCGAGGTGACCGGGCGGGGTCCCTGAGACTTGAGGCGGAAAATGACGGAGCCTCCATGCCCATGACGGCGTCCAACTCCAACTCCGACGCTGTGTATTACAACATGGATGTGTGCGACAACCAAGAGCTGCCTCTCATCAAGTAGTCGCCCAGCCCAGCTCAGCCCAACATCTCCACTCCTCCTTTGCCTCCTCTTCTTCCTCTTCCATCGCGTTGAAACACTCCAGGCTTTTGTCGTAGGCAGTTTTATCTTCTCAAATCCGACGATTGTAGTGACATAATTTCCATTTTAATTCGTGATTTTGTGTGAATAAACTGATGATGATTAAAAAGATGTAAGATTTGCTTCTGTACATCTTGGGAAAGTTATTTATAAGACGATCCCGATGGCACCAGTCCTAACACGGCGTTGTCTCCTGAAGGGCTGAGTGCTTCGTGTGTCTCTGCGCGCTGCTGTGTTGTGTTCAAGCTAGGATGGGCTGAATATTAATTTGTTAGTCGTGTGTTGCGCATCGCAGAGACTAAGATAACCTATGTGTACACCCCACCAACACGTGAAGGGGTTACAGTACAATAATTAGCCTACCTTGTCTTACAGTTAAAATATTCCTTTTCACACATGGTTTTCGCATTTTGCATGGTTTATCGTAAGCAAGTATATCCCCAACACGGCACTAGAATCAAGGAAAGTTATATTCTTATACTATTTGGCACGAAAAACAATCATGGCAACACGAAAACTATTACACACAAGAACACAGGGATACAAACATTACGTATTTGGTGAAAAAATAAAGCCACACAAAACATGCAAGTTTATTCAATTCAACAGTTCAAATATAAAAGAATATAAATAAAATAAGTGAAACTAGAGTAAACAGCAAATCAAATAAAGAAGAGTCAGGAATTATATAACTAAATGTAGGAACATCTTAGTCATTAAGAACAATGCATGTGAGTAAATCATTAAACCAAACACACTACAATATGGAAGTGGAAGACGCCAGTAAATCTTTTAATGAAGCTTCAGCCTTTTGAGCACGTAAAACTAATAGTCTCCTGAAGAAGGTAATAATGGTGTTGCCTCAATGGATTCAGCTTCACACATGTGTTTCATCATTCCTTTTAGAGTCCCCAAGCAGTACATAGATCCTGTTGATGTAGTCATTTATACCTAGTAAGGGATAGACGGACATCGTTTAGAATATTTTATGTGAGCTATTATTTTACATCTACTTACCGTTCAGTATGCCACAGAAGATTAGTTTTTAAATATTTCAGAGTCCTCCATAGGCTAAGCCGATGAAAGGCGCTAAACTCTTAAGGTTTTTGTCTGTACAAACTGGAGATGTTCAGGCAGCATGGCGGGATGAAACGCCGTGAATTTAGGATCAAAAGTAGAGCACATATTCGCCTGGTACTTGCCACAGAGAGGGTCAGCAGCTTCTATATAGCTAGTGCGTAATGCCAGTCAGTCCTCTTGTTTGATGCACATCTTGTTTATCACACATGGCACGTAGATATATTTTATGGAAGACATTCTTTCATTATCAGAGTCGAGCGTTTAAAAATTTACTACACAGGCCCGTTTTTGTGATTCTCTCTTTTTTTCTCTCTCGCTCTCTCTCTCTCTCTCTCTCTCTCTCTCTCTCTATCTATCTATCTTTCTTTCTCTCTCTCTTAACTATTGCATTCTGGTTTAAGTATCGCTTGTTTAAAAGTTCACGCGATGCTTGTTTCGAGTCTTCATTCCAGTATCGAAAGCTTGTGTTTCAGTAAATTTGAAGCAGTTGTAACACTCAGCCTTGGAGAGTCACGAGGATGGGTCTGTGTAAACCTAATTTTAACACGATTCTTGTAAAGTAGCGTCTGGTGTGTGAGTGAGGGTATGGCGCGCCACATCAGCAGTCCCGTCAACACCCCCTCCAGTAACGCTAGCCACGTCATGCAAAGGCGGGACCTCTGAGGACTCAAGGCTGCAGGTCCCTGGTGGTGAAAGCGGCGATAGTACCTGCATGTGTCCTGTGCACGTCATTGGGTTCACATGGAGTCAGTGTGAGGCAGATTCTCTTGGTTTGTTGGTTCATGTTCTTTATGGCCGTCGAAGTGAAGTGGAAGGGAATTTTGGGAAGATTTGGAAGAGTGTCTCCTCGCGCTTTCCTTCACGTGTGACCAACTTTTTTTTTTTTTTTTTGTCTGTGTGTGTGTGTGTGTGTGTGTGTGTGTGTGTGTGTGTGTGTGTGTGTGTGTGTGTGTTGCTGGCTTCGTGCGTCATGATCGCCGTCGTCGCCGCCGCCGCTGCTGCCAAAAGAGAAACGTAGTGCGCACTTCCCACAGTCATTTAATTCACAAGCGAAAGGATTTTTTGATGAAGCTTGTTCACGACTTCCTCGAATACCATGTTGTAAATCCTCCACTTTCCTTGTGGATTAATTAAGTGGAAAAAAAAGTAATCTTCTGGTATTATTATTAAGAGTGTTGTGTATAAAATTAATGTTCATATTGTTAAAAATAAATAAATCAAGCCCAGCTCTCCTTACCATTGGCTCAGACGTGTATGATGTTAACACTTGCCTCTTTCATCATTTCCAGAATTTTGTACAGCTTCTAACTCTCCAGGAAGCGATGCCCCTATTTAGAAGCATACGCTGAAGTTAAATTGCATACAAAAATAAAGAATCTCGTGTAATACTTTTCAAGGTATTAAATAATAAAGTTAATTAATATATGTGTTGTAGATTGGAGTTTTGATTTTTGCCTTCCTGTCACCTATACCTGCAAAGACACTTCCTCCACGCTATCGTGTGTTATCATTGTCCTCTCTACTACTGGTCCCTGTGTTGATAACCTGCGTACTAATCCATATTGATTGTCACTTCTTGATTCGACGATCACAGTCAGATTAATAACGAGATATATATGTAATTAATGGAAGAGAGAGAGAGAGAGAGAGAGAGAGAGAGAGAGAGAGAGAGAGAGAGAGAGAGAGAGAGAGAGAGAGAGAGAGAGAGAGAGAGAGAGAGAGCGCTCTTAAGGTCTGTCGAAATAAGGTCAAAGCAGGGAATATCTGCAAGTATCAGTTGCAGTCATTGGTATCACGAGCTGAAGGTAATCAAATATATTTTTTCATTAATTCATGTTTAGTTTATGTAGTAATAATTTTAAATGAAAAAGAAATAGCAATGAAGAGAAGTTTTCAACTATAAATATCAGAGTAATGTTTATCCTTCACGTATCCTCACATTGCCATAGCTGAAGGTAAATCAAGGAGTGAAGTGGCAAGGTGACACTCGCACACCTCACCTTTCCATTATCATTATGCAGCTCATGGGTAAACGAGAAGTGTTCGGTAACCCAATGAGAAGGTAAGTCAAATAATTTAGATAAGTGACCCGTGTTTGAATATAATGCAATGAGTGAGAAGAACTGCCAATACCAAGAGACGGGATGATGACTGAGGCACTGTGCTTATTTCATGATATTTATACACCCTCGTTTTAATATAAGAAAAATAGACAACAAATGTCTAGCTCCCATTCGTGGATATTGAAGTTTGAAATGACTCCTCATATCATATAGTATTCAGTGGCGTATGGTGGTTTCTGTCACTGGGTGTGCTGAACACTGATTCAGTCCATAATTATTATATACCTAATTAATTAATTACTGGTGTGTGTGTGTGTGTGTGTGTGTGTGTGTGTGTGTGTGTGTGTGTGTGTGTGTGTGTGTGTGTGTGTGTGTGTGTGTGTGTGTGTGTGTGTGTGTGTGTGTGTGTGTGTGCGCGCGCGCGCGCGTATGTAGTAGTAGTAGTAGTAGTAGTAGTAGTAGTAGTAGTAGTAGTAGTAGTAGTAGTAGTAGTAGTAGTAGTAGGAATAGTAGTAATAGTAGTAGTAGTAATAATAATAATAATAATAATAATAGTAATAATAATAATAATAATAATAATAATAATAATAAGTGTGATTATTCTTAATTTTGATAAGAAAAATAGTATACAAATGGAGAAAGATAATTAGAGTGATTTTAACGCTACGTAGTGATTGTTTAAGTGTTTCTTGCGATAAGGACTGTGATGTTAAGCCTCAAACCGTAATTATTAGTGTTCAAAACTGGGTTCAGACACTAGAGGCTGCCGAATTGAGTGATAAATCAGTGTTAATGACGTATTATATAACAAAATCAGTGTTAATGTCGTGTTATATAGCGAATTTTAGTGTTAATGTCGTAATTTATAGCGAATTTAGTGTTAATGCCGTGTGATTTTTATTTTTTTTTACATTGAAAGGGTACTGGCTAAGGGAAAAATAAATGAAGTATAAAAAATAATGTAAAAATCTTATATAATCGAACCTCACGTCACGTCACGTGACTTCCAGGTAAAGATTCACGTGACCTCCTTTACCTGCACCATTACACATCCGGACTAGTACCTTGCGGTGGCCCCCCCCTCACCCCCTCCACCCTCCTCCTCCACCTCCTAGACACCAACCTCTTCCTCCTCCTCCTCTTCGTCCATCAGAGGAGGAGAGGAAAGAGGCTCCGTGGGATGTGACGTGGTGAATGTTAAATCTATATGTTTTCATTTTCAGGTTTTTTTCCTCAAGGTGTGTCTTATAATAAAATTACAGCAGCAAAAACGAACGCAAGCAGTGTGCCGCACACCCAGCTCCATATTTTCAATAGTCTGCCCTCCCACTCCACTGTACGTGCTATGCTACCTAATGATGCAATTGATTATTGGGTGTGCAGTGCTTCTACAGAACACCTATAGTGCAAAATATTACAATAGTTCTAAAAACAATAAGAAAAATATGGTTTTCCACTTACTGCTGAATTTATTTATAACTATCATGCATTTCTCTCTCTGGCTGAGAGTGTGCGGAGCACACCTAGCACACCCTGAATATACGCCCCTGATATGTATCATATAATATTAACGTACACATGGTTTTCCAGAATGTGAGTTTATCTGACTAGCATTTCGAACAACTGAAGAGATGTATAATAGTGTTCAAGCTGCTTTTCATACATTCCGTTATTCTGACCTGTATGACTTTCCATAATCATAATTCCATAATCTGGCGTCTAGTACATTACAAGGCAAGACCAATAATCTCTAGTATTCTGCTATTTTTCGTTTCCATTTATTCTTATTCCTATTTTCGCTAATGCATGTCGTTCTCCTATCTGTCAGAACATATAATCGCTTTAAAAAGTGATGTATGAAAGATGCTTGTCGAAGGTAGAATATAGATGTTATGGAAATGAACTGGGGAGGACTCAAACAGCGCGCGTGTCGGGTGTATAAACGTAACACTCCTTTCACCTGAGCTCATGATGGTCTTGGAAACCCTTACTGCATTTATTTAGCCTATGAGCACTGTTGTTTCTGTGCTGGACTTTGAAGGGAGATATATCGATGCAGTGCAATATGTGCGTGTTGTGAAAATATGGATTCCAGGACCATGATTCCAAGATGATGGTGATGGGGCTGAGGGAAGGTTTGGACGTTCGCTGAGGAAGCAAGGAAAGGTAAGCTGTGGTCAAAACCTTTTCTCACATACTCTTAACTAGACCGCCTCCTCCTGACACTAGCTTCACCACTCTTAAATTCACATATTTTACCTCCAAGGACTTAATAATCACTCTGGGATGTGTCTCAGTTGTGGTAGATTTCCAGGGTTCACGTATATGGCTGTCTCTTACCTTAGTAGTGTCGCCCGATAATTTTCAGGATGTTGGCAAAGTATTTTCAAGGCATCACCTAATCCACCTGTTATTGTAGTGAGTGGATGAGCTGTAACTTGGTCTGTGTTCCCTATTTAATGATGGTGATGGTGTTGGCCTGAGGTAGTTAGGTAAAGGTAAATGGTAGGGGAACAGGTGTTAAATTAGGAGTTAGTTTCACACATATATACACACAAACATCCTCTCTCTCTCTCTCTCTCTCTCTCTCTCTCTCTCTCTCTCTCTCTCTCTCTCTCTCTCTCTCTCTCTCTCTCTCTCTCTCTCTTTTATATATGTTTTATTACATTATTTCCCTTTGATGCACTGTTGGGGGTCACTGACGGCTGTTGAAGGAACCTGACTACTCTAAATATTTCCTTGTACTTGTGCCTATCAGATGTAGATGCAAAGGGAAAGATTAAGCTTTAGAGAAAAAAAATTGGCTCCTCAGTCTGCTGATTAAATATTGCAATAATCCAAGAGTTAGTATATATATGGTATGATAGTGTTTGTGTATGTGGCATGCCATATTTTTCCTAAAGTCCCATAATCTCCTCACCCAATACTCACTCATCATTAGGAAAGCTTGGTTATATGTTAGTTAGGTTAATGACTTAAGTTTTTATGGAACTAAGCTCCTGCATTAGATAGGGTATTATTTGCTGTCGTGTACCTTTCATGTCAAATTATTTCTGAAAGATCTATGGTGGCCGATTGAGTTAGGTTAGGCCGGTTCCTGCTATTATTTCAAGTTAGTTTGGGCCGGCTCCTGCTATTATTTCAAGTTAGGTTGGGCTGGCTCCTGCTATTATTTCAAGTTAGCTTAGGCTGGCTCCTATTATTTCAAGTTAGGTTGGGCTGGCTCAGGTTAGGTTCAGCTCTTTTGATATTTTGTGAGGATGAATTTTCTTTTGTTTTAGCAAGTGTTGATGTGTTTTCAATAAATGTGCTTTTGTTTTTAATAGGTTTTGCTAAGTTGAAAATTAAAAAGATTTGTGACAGTAATGACTTAAAGGTAAAGGGTGGGTATACATTGTACCTGCATGTAGCTGCGGGTGCTCATCTCCCGCCACATTGACCTTTAAGTCTGTGGTGGAAAGTATCTTGTTACCCCGGGACACAGGGCCACCGTGACATCCAACACAGTATGCCTTACACAGGTTTCCCTAGGTGCCCATTTATCAACCAACCCATTTTGGGAGTTCATAGACATAAATGATAATTAAATCAGTAACAAAACAGGCAGTTGCAGCTTTTCCAGTCAACTTACTATTGTTGTGTTAATACAGGTGCCTGCCCAGTGGGACAGGTGTGGCGGGCAGCGGGACCAATGGGGAAGTGCCTGTCGTGTCTCAAGGTCCCTCCTCCCGCCCACCAACAGAGCCTCTCACACCAGACCTCACTGCAGCAGCCTCCCCCTCCACTTCGACACGAATACGAGCGAACCAGAGGTATGTAGTCTTCTGCACACATGGCAGATTCCTAGTTATCAATGTTATTTTTTTAATCTGGGTTCATGGAGACATTGCTCTCCCTCTGCATCTTGTCTTTTCATAGGAGAATATATAGAGAAGAGGCTTCCCAGACTCCTTGCTCCGTCACTTTTGAGAGGAAGGTCACGAATGGAATAGATGGACAGTATGAATAGAGCATTGAATGGAAGGGGAATGTCTGTGGAGCAAGGAAGCATGATTGTGTGTGAATGCATGAGAAATGACGTAGTTTTCACGATCCATTGAGGAGGTTCCTTTGCATCTGATATGACCCTTGGATCATATGAGGTGCTGGGAGGAAGAGGGGCATGAGTTAAATATGAAGTGACAGGAGTAAACCTCAGAATCCTGTTGTGAATGTGACCCACGTCCTGAGCCCCAATTGCAGGACTAACCTGATGTGTTGAGCCGGATGTACTTCTCTACTCTAAGCACCTAGGGGCTAAGTGATAGGAGTTTATGTGTATGTGTGCATGCCTTATCTTGGCCACATCCTTTCAAGGAATAACAGCCTGGTATATAGATAGATCGATAGATTATTGTAATAATATTCTTCCATTGTTATAAGTCCTCATGCACTCATGCAAGTACTATATAGGCAAACATTAATAGTGGCCATATTTGGTGGTAGTTATGGCAATAGTAATGGTGAAGATTGGTTTTCTCAACTTCCCATAACTATTTGTCATATTTTTTTACTTGCTTTATTAAGGCTTGGGAATCCTATTTGCATTTTTCTGTTTTATTGCTCCCCAAGCTATGATGAGGAAGGGAAGAAAGGGATAAACATGATGCCAATTTGCTTCTTGGAAGCTATTAAAAAATTTGTGTTTGGTGATTGGTATTGAGTATGATATCAGTTGTGCATAAACTAAATTGTGGATCTTCATGAGTTGCTGGGATTATATACCATCCCAATGTGTGTGTCTGATGTACAGCGACATTATGCTCTTTTCATTGGCTGTCCAGACATCTTCATGGCCTATTTTATGTAATAAACCCACACAACACCACTAACTGTCCTGGATAGAAGCAGCTTATATTTAAGGTGAAGGCTGGTGGTACAGACGTTGGTCCAAAACTGATTAGAATATTGCTGCCAAATCAGCTATTAAACTATAATTGTTGCTGATAATTGTTAATATAAGTCTTTGTTTGGTGGACCTGTTGACAGGTATTATGCCCTTTCTTAGCTATACTCCTCAAAGTTATTACCTGCTATCTCGGGTTTTTAGATGCTTATCCTTCTCTGTGCAGGAAGCAGATTAAGGATGATGGTGATGGTAATGTTTTGAATAAACCTTCCTCCTTATTTTCATACAGAAGTAAGCGAGAGTGGGAGCAGTCTCAATGGTGTGGAGGGGCGCTCCCCTGTGCCTCCACCCGACGCACAGAGCAATGGCAGTGGCAAGAATTCTATCATAATCAGTGCCTCAGAAAAACGTTCATTTTACTCTAGAATCCCACCACTGGCCAAGTCAGCAAGCAATGAAGTAAGAAGATTATCATCCAAGGATTATTCTGAAGCTAAAATTAGTAATTTGTTTGAGCAGTATAAGGATCAGCATTGTGATCTTATATTATCAGAAGGTATTGAAAACCTCTGTAAAGATCTTGATGTTAGACCTGAGGAGTTTAAGGTTTTAGTTCTCGCTTGGAAATTCGGAGCCGAAACAATGTGTAAATTTAGCAGAAGAGAATTTGTATCAGGATGCAAAGCTCTAAAAATAGACTCCATTAAGGGAATACAGTCCAAATTCTCTGAAATGCTTATTGAGGTCCAGGACCCAGAAAAATTTAAAGACCTCTATAGATTCACATTTAAGTTTGGCCTGGATGCAGACTCTGGGCAACGAATCCTACCGTCCGAAATGGCACTTTTGTTGTGGAAGCTTGTGTTCTCCCAGCGTGAGCCTAGTGTGTTGAAGAGGTGGTTGACGTTCCTCGATAGACACCCACACATTCGCGGTATCCCCAGAGATACTTGGAACATGTTTCTAAATTTTACCGAGGCAGTTGGAGATGACCTCAGCTCCTACGACGACACAGAAGCTTGGCCGAGCTTGTTTGATGACTTTGTGGAATATGAAAATGATCAATTGAACCAAAACATTTCAAAGGATCATAAAGAAGAGAGTGATTAATGTAGCGTTTCTGCTAGGGTTGTTTAATGTTTTTTATCTTCTTTCATGACATCGTTGAAGGTCTGCTCGACTAGATGTTTTTTGCCTATATGAAAAGTGCTCATGGAATTTAGTTTAGAAGGTGTTACTACTTTGCTGCCATGACTTTAGTTGTTAAGCTTGGCTGGTGTAGGTTATATTGTATACCATAACAGATGCTGGCTTGGAGGTACAGTCAGCTCCCAACATTTGCGGAGGATAGGGAACAGAGACTCCTGCGAATAAGTTAAATCTGCAAATAATCAATTCCACCACAGGCATGTTAAAAAATTACATAAAGCAGCTGAAAACACAATAAAACATCACAGTCATAAAGTAAATATAGTACACACACCACCTTCCCAAGCAAGTAGCCAACAGCAGCATTTAACTCTTCTACCTTTCACTTCGCAATTTTTTTTCTTTTCTTTTCTTTCTCTTTTCAAATACATGCACATCACCTGAGTTAATTGCTAGAGTCGCTCACAGAGGCTAGTACAGGATGCTGGACATCATGGACGGAGAGTATTCTGTGCTTGGGTGAAGTGGATGCTTGAGGTTTAGGAGTGGTGGTAGGAGTCTACCTTCTACAGATGAACACAAGTGGAAGTAGTGATGCTACATTTATTGGCCTTCACCACTCACCACATGTAATACACAAATTAACACTGTGGTGAGTAAGGGGAAATTGAGATGAATGCAGGCTCTTCAATACTGGCTCATTCAGACCACTTATATGGCCGGGGGGGGGCTCTGTGGTACAGTGTTCGGCTTGTGACCTAAAGATTGCGAGTTCAATCCTGGGTTATAGCAACTTCTTGGTGAGAGGGACAGCTCTCTCGTTAACCCTAGCAGAACTATGTATATGGTCTATAGCCATCTAGTTCTGGAGCATTATTTGATCACCTTCAGACCATTATTTTGACTCATTGAATTTTTGTCTTGGCTGATTGAGCACATTGTATTAAATGAATATGTAAATCCAGTAGGATCTCATCTTTAAACAATCATTTAGATAAAATCTCACAAATGTTAAATACAGTAAACCCGCTATAAATCGGATATGTATAAGTCGGATATCAGATATATCGGACTATACAGCCACCGGATTATTTTCATCTAAATCGGACGGCGGCGATATATGCGGCTGGCACCCGGTATAGTTTCCCACCAAACCAGCCACCCACGCTGATGTACGTTGCTCCTTGGTCAGTTTTAGTGATGGAAATTTCGGCTCTTTTCAGGGAGCCTATTCTTTCGTTTTCGTTCACTCAATAGAGCCGGCTCTTTTGGCTTTTAAATACACGCAGACACAATTCCCGTCACTACACCCGAGGTTCCAGAAGTTATATTTGATGACAGAGCATAGAAGTAACATACATAAATACAGGTAAGTTTAAAAATACAATTATTATCTGTATTAAGTTTGGATGCTAAAAAGTGTTTTTGTGATTTTGCGTGTGTAGCAGGATAAATCGGATATATCGAATCTTCAGATATTTTGACAAGGGGTTCTCCCCAATTGATCCGATTTATAGAGAGTTTACTGTATAGCATTTTGAGTTAAGATTGTGTAGAGAGTTTTATATTTTATTTTCCAGAGAAAAACTGTCAAACTAAAAACTCACAAAATTCAAAAGTTTACTGAATACATAATCTAACCTTAAGTAATTTGAATCAGTCAATGATAACCTCCAAATGAGCCAGAGCTGAATGTGCCAAGGTTTTAGTAAGCCTGTTGCAACTGAGACTGAAAACCCATTGTGGAATAGTATTTGGGTGGTGCGAGACACCTGGGAGTCCAAGTTAACCCTGGCCCTATCTATCTTTATCATCTGTTGCCATCATTTTTTGTATGTTTGGTGGGAAGTGCAACTCGCTCTCTCTCTCTCACTTTTCATTTTGGATAGTGTTCGCTGGTTACCCAGCAAATTCTATACAATAATTTTTTTTCTGTTGCTTCCTTACAAATAACTAGAACTGCAAAAGTAGAATCCGCAAATGTCGGGGGATGACTGTATTGTACCAAAGATTGTTTTGGGGATTGACTGTCACAAATATTCTCTGACATTAGTATTCATCAAAATAGCAAGTGGATTAGAAACAAGAAGACTTTGCACAGAAGTAATGAAGTACGATCCTGTTTGGGTCAAATGTGATATTTCTACAAATTTGTGTACTACTTTGATATATGGGCCGAGTTGTATTATAGTCGTCTCATGTTGTATAATATTTACAGTTTGTCTGTTGCATACACTTATAGTATTCCAATTTTTTTCTTTTATCTTATAACCATAAGAATCCAACCCAAAAAAGTTTTATCAGTTAAGCTATTGAAAATTATTTATGAAATAGAATCATAATATACAGTAATTTGTTGGTAATTTGCAAGGGACTCAGTTGGTGATTCTCTGTTAAGTCTGTGAATAACAAAAGTGACAGTGCCTGCAGCAGACCACCACAGGTTGACTTAGGCTCTGTAGTAACATATTGGATTGCAAAGTAACTTCTGCATGCATGTTTCTATTAATTGAGAATACAATATATTTTAGTTGATTTTGCTCAACACTTACCTGTAATTGGTAAAATGTTTACTTTGCCTGCTGACTGTCCATGACTAGATTCTCTTTCATCAGCTAAGTGTCATGAGATTTGATCATCACTTGCATGAAAGATGGCTGTTCATTTATTTGTACTTAATTTTTGTGATGTTGATTTGATAACCACATGGGTTGTTTTCCTTCTTTGTATACACTCGTCATTGCGCTCACTTTAAGGAGTTCATAGAACTGATGAGGTTAAGTCCATACTTAAAGCTGAATAATAATGAACCCATCACAGAAAATTGAGTGATGCACTGATTTGGTCGTGTAACATATTTTTATCTCACGAGGAATTTATGACAATCTTTCAGTGTAATATTGAATGTCCATTTTTTTTCACCGCATTAAACTTGCGATTCTTAATCCTATTATATAAAACTAGATTTATCATTGATGTAATGTAATGAAAAGGTTCTAAATGCATTGGATACAATTGTAAATAATTCAAAGACTTAAGAAGATGCATTTAGCCAGTGATTGTCATGAATCACAGATTAATCAACAAGTTGATTTTTTTTCATAGACATCCAAATTAATCTTCTGGCTTCTGGTCACCATCTCATGCTATAAACTAACTAACATGTGTGTGTGTGTGTATATATATATATATATATATATATATATATATATATATATATATATATATATATATATATATATATATACAGAGGTGGGCAATCGGATTCGGAAGTCCAATTATCCGATTATCCGATTAATCGGACTCGCATTTTCGAATCGGATAATCGAATCGGACTAACTCCCGCCAAACGAATCGGATAATCGCAATCGAACTGCCGAAAATTTTAAGTGATTTGCGATTAATCCAGGTCGACGTCGTCTTTGTATTTTCGTAATAGCAGTTTCTTAATAAATTTTTCTATATTTTTCTCAAGTAAATATTTTTTCGCTTTATTCTATTCACACTTTAGTATTTTCTCTATAATATAATGTGCAAAATATCATGATCAATTATTAAATCATATAAATTATAATAAAAAAGTTATATTTTACAAGTATAAAGTTGGTATAATACGTGTTTAGTTCTAGTTTTTCTTACGCGTCTCATCGGTTAAGTGACGCGCCGCACCAGTTTAGAGCCAGTCGTCGTGAGAGGAAGTGCTGCTGCTGCTGCTAGGGCAAAAAAGCATTAAATTCCCTTTAGAAACATTGAAAATAGCTTTAAAAACATTGAAACGCTTATAAAAATATCGAATCGCTTTTAAAAACTTTAATCGAAATCGGATAATCAGATAATCACTAATCGGACTTAGATTTTTTGGCAACCGAATCGGATAATCGAATCGGACTTGACGAGCTGGCAAATCGGTAATCGCTAATCGGACTTCAATTTTTTCGAATCGCGCCCACCTCTGTATATATATATATATATATATATATATATATATATATATATATATATATATATATATATATATATACACATATATATATATAGTATATAGTTAACTGCAGAGTAAATTTTAAGTTCAGCAAAAAAGGAAAAGTATTAATTTTTTGAGTGTTAAGTTATAGATGGATGTGAAGCAGCTACTGAGAGAGTAAGGTGTATCTATCCATTATAGTGATAAATTATAGTGGAGCAATTCTGAGTATTGCAAGAATGTGTTATAGACATTTTTTATTTGTGACTTAGAAGAAAAAGTATATCATCTTCAGATTGGAAAACTAAGGTTTCCAAGAACATTTATGTGAGTGCAGCATTTC
>JAXIVD010005701.1:0-2500 GCA_036785275.1 Cancer borealis
GGGAGAGAGAAGGAGGGAAGAAGTAAAACAAGAAAAGAAAAAAAGAAGGAAGGAAGGAAGGAAGGAAATAATGGAGAGTGAAAAAAATCTGATAGAAAACTAGTGTAAAATAATATAAATGGAGGGAATAGTAGAATGAACGGATAGGTAAAAAGTGAAAGACAAAAAAAAAGAGCGAGTAATGAAAGAAAGGAAGGTGAGAATGGAGAATGAAAAAAAAATAAAGGCAAGCTAAGGGGTAAGTAAAATAAATGAAATGAGTAGTAGAAAGAAGAGATAAGTATAGGGGAAGGGAAACAGAGGGAGTAATGAAAGAGTTAACAATGAGGAATGAAGAATGAAGGTACGACTTAATGGGAGTCACGTGAGGAGAGAGGAAAGGGTAAAGGGGGATGTAAGGGGAGAGAGTAGTGATGATTATGATGGAAGCGGAAACAAGGGGAGGAGATTCAAAGCAAGCAAAGAAAGAAGAATACAAGGAGTGAAAGAGAAGTGAGGAGAAGCATGATAGAAGAGGAAGAAGTAAACAAAGGGAAATAAAATATATAAAAAAAAGATAAAAACCTAAAAAAAACATAAATGCGAAATGAAAAATAAAGAGGAATGGAAAGGAAATAAGGGAATGAGAGAGAAGGAGAGGAGGGAAGGGACAAGAAGGATTAGGAGTAGGAGGAGGAGGAGGGAGTGTAAATGAAAGCAAGGCACTCCATCCTGTAGCAACAATACATCAACACACACTCGTCTTCCTGGCCAGCCATCACGAAGCTGGTCCACGTTATAGCCTCTATGTTACCTCCAACAGACGGGCAGTGTCAGTAGGGTACCACATCATTTTTCTCCCATTGATCGATAACCACCATTTCTTGCCCCATTAGGAACCGAACCGATGGAGGTGCGTGTGCGTGTGTGTGTCTGTGTGTCTGTGTTGTGTGTTGTGTGTTGTGTGTTGTGTGTGTGTGTGTGTGTGTGTGTGTGTGTGTGTGTGTGTTGTGTGTGTGTGTGTGTTGAACAGGACGACATAAGGACCACTAGACACCACTTCTTCCTTCCCTTTTTAACCGTTTCGAGCCTCCGCCGCCCGTCCGCCCATCCGTCTGTCCGTCTAGTCGTCCGCGGCAGGAATAGACATGCACTGAACTATCATACAAGTGACTACATAGCATGCCAATTATCATACTTGATTGCTTTGGTAATTGCAGTGGCGTTTTTTCTTTTTGCTCTCGACCACCCGCGTTCACGGGGCGTTTCATACATTTCCGTAGCTACGAAACGGAATATCATTAATTATACTTCAACTTTTTGTTCCGAATAAAATTAAGTGAATTGTTGTAAGTGAAAATTTAAATAGCAATCAATCAAGTACGTTACATACACCTACGCACGTACACAATCTCTCTCTCTCTCTCTCTCTCTCTCTCTCTCTCTCTCTCTCTCTCTCTCTCTTTCTCTGGTGGTGGTGGTGGTGGTGGTGGTGGTGTGGTGCAGGAATGATGGACGAGGTGGGTTGTGTCACACGGGATTAAATCTTCCAGGAAAAGACCTCTCATATCATGGTCCTCAAAGTTATCTATCACCTCAACGTCAAGAACTGTATAAAAACCTGCCAAACTTTGATCTTGAAATCTGAAAACTTCGGGGGAAACATTAAAAAATAAACTACTCTTCTGATTTTTTCGAGTATCTCTTTGGCATTAATAACAAATAATCCATCTGAGTGACTGGCACTGAATGGCTAATGACTCATCAATATATCCATCACGAGCCTCAATCTCTCCCTGGAAACGACTCCACGAGGGGAGACAGGAGGGAGGGAAGGATAAGAGGCAGGAGGGGAAGGAGGAAGAGCAGGAGGGAGGTAGGGACGCGAGTTAGAGAGGGAGGAAAAGATGGAGAGGAAAGAGCAGGCGAATAAATATAAAAAAATGAGAGAGAAAGAGAGAGGGAAGGGAGAAGAAAGTCACTATAGAAAGTCACTATAGAAAGACACTATAACTCTATCAGTGTGACTTATAGTGGTGTAAGGAGCTACTTGCTGTATCAATGTGTGACTTAGGAGTGAAGTAACGCGTCACTAGCTGCGTTACTGTGACTTAAAAGGTATGTAAGCTGCAGCTACGCAGAAAAATACTACACACTTATATTACGTCAAATAAGAACATCTATATAAAAAAAATGTCATAACATACATAATAAGATGATATGCTTGGGTGGATTGTAGGAATATTGCATTAATTAGTCATTTATGTTTAATGCTTCAATTCAAACATAAATGTACTACAAGCCTGACTTCCTCTTACTTATCTGCAACGAAAAGGTAAGAATAACTGATACTGGATTACCCATTACAAACCATTATACCCTTAATAAATACCATTAAAACTCTGGGTAAATCTGCATAAAGGAAATATTTTACATCTACACCAGAATGCACTTGGATATCAATAACACACTTGTCGTATAGATTTTGATACTTGCGCCTGCACCTTATCCCCTACCAACA
>JAXIVD010005701.1:7500-10000 GCA_036785275.1 Cancer borealis
GGGGTCTAGTGAGGAATGGGAGGAGAATGACGAAGGAGCAAGGGAGAGGGTGAAGTAAGGGGAGGAGGGAGGAGCAAAACCCATCCATTCACTCGCAGAACATGATGCAAGAGACACTACTGGATTCCTTTAAATGGTTTCAGATCCTCTTTTGTGGGAATAAAGCGTACGACCACACACACACACAACACACACACACACACACACACACACACACACACACACACACACACACACACACATAATCACTACTCTTTGTTACATATTCTTCTTATCATTCTAAATTTTCATGGTTTTTCCTTCTTCCTCCTTGACGGGTGTTCGGGGAAGGAGCACTCAAGCCTTGGCAGAGAGTAAGGTGAGGAGCGTTTTTGTGGGCGGGCAGTGCAGACGAGAGGGAAGGAAGGGAGGCAGGGAAGTGGCGGGGGTGTGGGGGGTAGGAAGGGAGACAAGGATGGATGGGAAGATAAAAATTGCCAAGGAAAAAGTAAAGGAGAGAGAAAAGTGGTAAAATATGACGAGAAGAAATACATACTTTCTCTTTTTTTGTTGTTGTTAATATTACATGAAATTCGCAATACCAAGACGACGTCAGTGAAATATTACCTGACGAAGATGTGAGCAAACTCCGACAACACAGCAGGGAGAGGCGTAAATAAAGCTGTGACAGGGCTTTCAGGGGGGACTTATGAATGCGAGAAGAAAACGAGATTTATGAAGTGAAAATAACATTGAATAACACACCATTACATAACACACCATTCACTGCCTTGTTGAATAGTCACCTTCCATTTCACAGCCCCTCATCCCTACCCCTGTCCCTTGATCCCCCTGACCAGCGTGACCCTGTAATGCTCCTAAGCTGAAAGGGCCGCCGCTGCCAGGGTCCGCGGCTAACACATCCTCCCTTCTCCTCCTCGCTCGCAAATCATCGCTTCTGCAATCCTCTTCAACCAGCAGATCGAAGTCAGCAGCGGGCAGGCCGGCGGGACACATACATCAGCGACAATACTTCTGTGACAGCGGCAGCCTTGGGGAGGGAAGGGTGCTGGGGCGCCTGGGGGGCGGATCCAGAGACAAAGAGCAGCTATAGAAACAGTGAGGGAAGGTGTGAGTTATGGAGAAGGGGCGACGGGCCTCTCAGAGTGGGAGACAAAGGCGGCGGGCGAGGCAGTGTGAGGGTGAGGGAGAAGCTACAGCTCCAGGGCACGGCGCCTCTCCCTCTCGCCTCGCTGAATCGCTCCTATTAATTGGAGTGATTATCCGTTGATGACTCGGGGTTAAAGAATGGTCATTGTGCTGCCCGTCGGCCTGAATGGTTATGTACTGTGAAAATGTGATTTAATACGGCCATTTAAATCGGACTTTGCATGTATTACTTGAGACATAACGAGGCTGTCACGGAGGCGAGGATCCATCTGCCGCTGCTAAGGTACCGGACCGACCGCGCACTGCCAGACTGAGGTAAAAGGCGACGAGTAAGAGTAAGGCCACAAAGGCGGTGTTTCCTCCGGTGCGCCACACAGACAAACCTGGGGTGTTTTCTTGCCAGCTCGTGGTTTCCCCTTATCTGTTCACCATCACTTAATTTATCTTGAAGCCAAGTATGCAGAAATAGACGCCTAAACAGCGCAACGAAAAGATAAAGTGACTGTCTGCCTCGCCGCGCCAAGGCAGCACAACACACAAGACACACTGCAAAACATTACACCACACCTTCCTTCACGCCGCATATGTTTCCACGTCAAGACATGCCGATGAAGCCACACAAAGAAAGGTCTATCCACGCCCCACCTCACGCCGACCCGTCTGTCGCGGAAGAAGCGAGGCGTCGGGCAAGACACAGCGCTGCAAAACAATCCCCACTGTCACAAAAACAAAATAGGATTGCAACTCCGCGCAGAAGGGAGCCATAATTCTGACACACTGAGATGAAGAGACGCGGAACCCTTCCACCGAACTAAACATTTCCTACAACAGCTCTTTTTTTGTAAATTACGCGCCGCTTCCGTGGGTCGGATGACATACTTGGCTCATTACTTCTTTAACCGGATTAGGCTGTCCCGCGGAGCACCAGTTTGTGGCCCGTAAGCTGTGGCACCGCTGTGAGTCCCTTTCCAGACTCCCCTACAGGTACAGTGTCTCCACGCAGCAGGTTTTACGAGTTCCCTTGTTCAAAGCGAAACACAGAAGAGGAGGAGAACTAAGTGTTATCGCCGCCGCCCGTCCCTACACCAAGAGGGACGAGCTGCAACACCAACAGGAAGGCCGCCGCCGGAGATGACGTAACAGGTTAATTTTCATCAGAATCATCCGTCTCGAGGCACCACAAAAAGTTCCAATTCCCTTAAGATGAACACCAAACACATTCCCCCAAAACACGTCTAATTACATTATCGGGAATTTAAGACTGAACCCTTACCACCCTTCAGTAACGGGGGCAGATATGGTAACACAAGATAACACAACAAGGTAACACAAGGTAACACAAAGTAACGCA
>JAXIVD010005701.1:12500-17500 GCA_036785275.1 Cancer borealis
GGAACCAGAGTGAAGGGAAGCAGAGTGAAGGGAACCAGAGTGAAGGGAACCAGAGTGAAGGGAACCAGGGTGAAGAGAACCAGAGTGAGAGGAACCAGAGTGAAGGGAACCAGAGTGAGGGGAACCAGGGTGAAGGGAACCAGAGTGAAGGGAACCAGAGTGAAGGGAACCAGAGTGAAGGGAACCAGAGTGAGGGGAACCAGAGTGAAGGGAACCAGAGTGAGGCAAACCAGAGTGAAGGGAACCAGAGTGAGGGGAACCAGAGTGAAGGGAACCAGAGTGAGGGGAACCAGAGTGAGGGGAACCAGAGTAAATGGAACCAGAGTGAAGGAACCAGAGTGAAGGGAACCAGAGTGAGGGGAACCAGAGTGAAGGGAACCAGAGTGAGGGGAACCAGAGTGAAGGGAACCAGAGTGAAGGGAACCAGAGTGAAGGGAACCAGAGTGAAGGGAACCAGAGTGAGGGGAACCAGAGTGAGGGGAACCAGAGTGAGGGGAACCAGAGTGAAGGGAACCAGAGTGAGGGGAACCAGAGTGAGGGGAATCAGAGTGAGGGGAACCAGAGTGAAGGGAACCAGAGTGAAGGGAACCAGAGTGAGGGGAACCAGAGTGAAGGGAACCAGGGTGAAGGGAACCAGAGTGAGAGGAACCAGAGTGAAGGGAACCAGAGTGAAGGGAACCAGAGTGAAGGGAACCAGAGTGAAGGGAACCAGGGTGAAGAGAACCAGAGTGAGAGGAACCAGAGTGAAGGGAACCAGAGTGAAGGGAACCAGGGTGAAGGGAACCAGAGTGAAGGGAACCAGAGTGAAGGGAACCAGAGTGAAGGGAACCAGAGTGAGGGGAACCAGAGTGAAGGGAACCAGAGTGAGGGGAACAAGAGTGAAGGGAACCAGAGTGAGGGGAACCAGAGTGAAGGGAACCAGAGTGAGGGGAACCAGAGTGAAGGGAACCAGAGTGAGGGGAACCAGAGTGAGGGGAACCAGAGTAAAGGGAACCAGAGTGAAGGGAACCAGAGTGAAGGGAACCAGAGTGAGGGGAACCAGAGTGAAGGGAACCAGAGTGAGGGGAACCAGAGTGAAGGGAACCAGAGTGAAGGCAACCAGAGTGAAGGGAACCAGAGTGAAGGGAACCAGAGTGAGGGGAACCAGAGTGAGGGGAACCAGAGTGAGGGGAACCAGAGTGAAGGGAACCAGAGTGAGGGGAACCAGAGTGAGGGGAATCAGAGTGAGGGGAACCAGAGTGAAGGGAACCAGAGTGAAGGGAACCAGAGTGAGGGGAACCAGAGTGAAGGGAACCAGGGTGAAGGGAACCAGAGTTAGAGGAACCAGAGTGAAGGGAACCAGAGTGAAGGGAACCAGAGTGAAGGGAACCAGAGTGAAGGGAACCAGGGTGAAGAGAACCAGAGTGAGAGGAACCAGAGTGAAGGGAACCAGAGTGAGGGGAACCAGGGTGAAGGGAACCAGAGTGAAGGGAACCAGAGTGAAGGGAACCAGAGTGAGGGGAACCAGAGTGAAGGGAACCAGAGTGAGGGGAACCAGAGTAAAGGGAACCAGAGTGAAGGGAACCAGAGTGAGGGGAACCAGAGTGAAGGGAACCAGAGTGAAGGGAACCAGAGTGAGGGGAACCAGAGTGAGGGGAACCAGAGTGAAGGGAACCAGAGTGAAGGGAACCAGAGTGAGGGGAACCAGAGTGAAGGGAACCAGGGTGAAGGGAACCAGAGTGAGAGGAACCAGAGTGAGGGGAACCAGAGTGAAGGGAACCAGAGTGAAGGGAACCAGAGTGAAGGGAACCAGAGTGAAGGGAACCAGGGTGAAGGGAACCAGAGTGAAGGGAACCAGAGTGAGGGGAACCAGAGTGAAGGGAACCAGGGTGAAGGGAACCAGAGTGAAGGGAACCAGAGTGAAGGGAACCAGAGTGAAGGGAATCAGAGTGAAGGAAACCAGAGTGAGGGGAACCAGTGAAGGGAACCAGAGTGAAGGGAACCAGAGTGAAGATAACCAGAGTGAAGGGAACCAAGGTGAAGGGAACTAGAGTGAAGGGAACCAGAGTGAAGGGAACCAGAGAGAAGGGAACCAGGGTGAAGGGAACTAGAGTGAAGGGAACCAGAGTGAGGGGAACCAGAGTGAAGGGAACCAGAGTGAGGGGAACCAGAGTGAAGGGAACCAGAGTGAAGGGAACCAGGGTGAAGGGAACTAGAGTTAAGGGAACCAGAGTGAGGGGAACCAGAGTGAAGGGAACCAGAGTGAGGGGAACCAGAGTGAAGGGAACCAGAGTGAAGGGAACCAGGGTGAAAGGAACCAGAGTGAAGAGAACCAGAGTGAGAGGAACCAGAGTGAAGGGAACCAGAGTGAGGGGAACCAGAGTGAAAGGAACCAGGGTGAAGGGAACCAGAGTGAAGGGAACCAGAGTGAAGGGAACCAGAATGAAGATAACCAGAGTGAAGGGAACCAGAATGAAGATTACCAGAGTAAAGGGAACCAGTGTGAAGGGAACCAGAGTGAAGGGAACCAGAGTGAGGGGAACCAGAATGAAGATAACCAGAGTGAAGGGAACCAGAATGAAGATAACCAGAGTAAAGGGAACCAGTGTGAAGGGAACCAGAGTGAAGGGAACCAGAGTGAAGGGAACCAGAGTGAAGGGAACCAGAGTGAGGGGAACCAGAGTGAGGGGAACCAGAGTGAAGGAAACCAGAGTGAGGGGAACCAGAGTGAAGGGAACCAGAGTGAAGGGAACCAGAGTGAAGGGAACCAGAGTGAGGGGAACCAGAGTGAGGGGAACCAGAGTGAAGGGAACCAGAGTGAAGGGAACCAGAGTGAGGGGAACCAGAGTGAAGGGAACCAGAGTGAGGGGAACCAGAGTAAAGGGAACCAGATTGAGGGGAACCAGAGTGAAGGGAACCAGAGTGAAGGGAACCAGAGTGAGGGGAACCAGAGTAAAGGGAACCAGAGTGAAGGGAACCAGAGTGAGGGGAACCAGAGTGAGGGGAACCAGAGTGAAGGGAACCAGAGTGAGGGGAACCAGAGTGAGGGGAACCAGAGTGAGGGGAACCAGAGTGAAGGGAACCAGAGTGAAGGGAACCAGAGTGAAGGGAACCAGGGTGAAGGGAATCAGAGTGAGAGGAACCAGGGTGAAGGGAACCAGAGTGAAGGGAACCAGAGTGAAGGGAACCAGAGTGAAGGGAACCAGAGTGAAGGGAACCAGGGTGAAGGGAACCAGAGTGAAGGGAACCAGAGTGAGGGGAACCAGAGTGAAGGGAACCAGGGTGAAGGGAACCAGAGTGAAGGGAACCAGTGAAGGGAACCAGAGTGAGGGGAACCAGAGTGAGGGGAACCAGTGATGGGAACCAGAGTGAGGGGAACCAGAGTGAAGGGAACCAGAGTGAAGGGAACCAGAGTGAAGGGAACCAGAGTGAGGGGAACCAGAGTGAGGGGAACCAGAGTGAGGGGAACCAGAGTGAAGGGAACCAGAGTGAAGGGAACCAGTGTGAAGGGAACCAGAGTGAGGGGAACCAGAGTGAGGGGAACCAGAGTGAAGGGAACCAGAGTGAGAGGAACCAGAGTGAAGGGAACCAGAGTGAAGGGAACCAGAGTGAAGGGAACCAGAGTGAAGGGAACCAGAGTGAACGGAACCAGGGTGAAGGGAACCAGAGTGAAGGGAACCAGAGTGAGGGGAACCAGAGTGAAGGGAACCAGGGTGAAGGGAACCAGAGTGAAGGGAACCAGAGTGAAGGGAACCAGAGTGAAGGGAACCAGAGTGAAGGAAACCAGAGTGAGGGGAACCAGTGAAGGGAACCAGAGTGAAGGGAACCAGAGTGAAGGGAACCAGAGTGAAGATAACCAGAGTGAAGGGAACCAAGGTGAAGGGAACTAGAGTGAAGGGAACCAGTGAAGGGAACCAGAGAGAAGGGAACCAGGGTGAAGGGAACTAGAGTGAAGGGAACCAGAGTGAGGGGAACCAGAGTGAAGGGAACCAGAGTGAGGGGAACCAGAGTGAAGGGAACCAGAGTGAAGGGAACCAGGGTGAAGGGAACTAGAGTTAAGGGAACCAGAGTGAGGGGAACCAGAGTGAAGGGAACCAGAGTGAGGGGAACCAGAGTGAAGGGAACCAGAGTGAAGGGAACCAGGGTGAAAGGAACCAGAGTGAAGAGAACCAGAGTGAGAGGAACCAGAGTGAAGGGAACCAGAGTGAGGGGAACCAGAGTGAAAGGAACCAGGGTGAAGGGAACCAGAGTGAAGGGAACCAGAGTGAAGGGAACCAGAATGAAGATAACCAGAGTGAAGGGAACCAGAATGAAGATTACCAGAGTAAAGGGAATCAGTGTGAAGGGAACCAGAGTGAAGGGAACCAGAGTGAGGGGAACCAGAATGAAGATAACCAGAGTGAAGGGAACCAGAATGAAGATAACCAGAGTAAAGGGAACCAGTGTGAAGGGAACCAGAGTGAAGGGAACCAGAGTGAAGGGAACCAGAGTGAATGGAACCAGAGTGAGGGGAACCAGAGTGAGGGGAACCAGAGTGAAGGGAACCAGAGTGAGGGGAACCAGAGTGAAGGGAACCAGAGTGAAGGGAACCAGAGTGAGGGGAACCAGAGTGAGGGGAACCAGAGTGAAGGGAACCAGAGTGAAGGGAACCAGAGTGAGGGGAACCAGAGTGAAGGGAACCAGAGTGAGGGGAACCAGAGTAAAGGGAACCAGATTGAGGGGAACCAGAGTGAAGGGAACCAGAGTGAGGGGAACCAGAGTGAAGGGAACCAGAGTGAAGGGAACCAGAGTGAGGGGAACCAGAGTGAGGGGAACCAGAGTGAAGGGAACCAGAGTGAGGGGAACCAGAGTGAGGGGAACCAGAGTGAGGGGAACCAGAGTGAAGGGAACCAGAGTGAGGGGAACCAGAGTGAAAGGAACCAGGGTGAAGGGAACCAGAGTGAAGGGAACCAGAGTGAAGGGAACCAGAATGAAGATAACCAGAGTGAAGGGAACCAGAATGAAGATTACCAGAGTAAAGG
>JAXIVD010005701.1:22500-27626 GCA_036785275.1 Cancer borealis
TCTCTATTTTTTTCTTCCTACATTTTCTTTCTCTTTTCACATTTTATCAACACTGGTATTTCCACTGTTTTCTGTAACCCGTTCTAGTTTCCTCTTTTAGTTCAAGTTTATTTGTCAGACAACAACAACAACAGAAGTAGTAGTAGTAGTAGTAGTAGTAGTAGTAGTAGTAGTAGTGGTAGTAGTAGTAGTAGTAGTAGTAGTAGTAGTAGTAATAGTAGTAGTAGTAGTAGTAGTAGTAGAAATAGTAGTAATAATAATAATACAATAATAACAATAACGCGTACATCCATTACCACATTTACACCCATAACAAAACATATATTCATTACGATCATACAACTCCTCCCTCTGCATCCCTCATCCCTATAAGGCCAGCCGGAAAACCTTTTGTACCGCTGATACGCTGACTAATTGCTGCTGATTACAAAGAACTCGTCCCTCCCGTTAGTCCCTCTCTGTTTGAGGCGACCATTAGGGGCTAAATCCACCTCTATCGTGGTATCCAATCTCTTTATTGTGGTGGGATCCTCAGGCTATAATACCTAATATCATGAATCTGCAGAATCCTTCACCAAAGTTCCATTGGATGCGTTGTCACGTTGTTTATTGTTAGGCAGATCTCATGAGGCTCGTTGCCACTCTTCCTCCTCTTCCTCTTCTTCTTCCTCCCCCTCCACCTACTCCATCTCATCCCCCTCTTCCTCCTCATCTTTCACTTCTTCTCTCCTTCCCACACTCCTTTCAACACCTCCTTTTTGTTGACTTCCTTTTTTGTTTGGTCTTCAGTGTCCTTCATTAATTAAACCAGACGATCTTCTTTACTCCTTTTATCACCCACCTCTCTCTCTCTTTCTCTTTTTTCTCTTTTTTTTTCTCTCTCTCTCTCTTTCATTCACATTTACTTCCACTTCTTTAACCTATCCATTTATCTCCCTCTTTATCTTACCCCTTCACCCATTCCCGTCCTTTTTATCTGTTTCCACACCACATTCCTCCAATACTTAAACTCTATCTCCTCCTTCCTTCATCCCTCGCTCCTTCTCTACCCCAGTTCTCCTCTACTCCTTCTTAGCCTTTCTCCGTTAAGTGTACCGTAGTCATTCCCATCTAGATACCCTCTCCTCAACCCTTTCCCTCGTTCTGTATGTACCGTATCCATTCCTTCTTCCCTTCTACAGCACCAGCCAGCTTCCAAAGCCGCCTCGCAGTCTCCATAGCGCCCAGACATTCTGCTTAGCTTCGAGGCGTGAGAAATAGATGATCACGAAAAAATATAAATGTTTCAGGAAAGCTAAAAACATTCTTGCCGTTGGAGAGAGAGAGAGAGAGAGAGAGAGAGAGAGAGAGAGAGAGAGAGAGAGAGAGAGAGAGAGAGAGAGAGAGAGAGAGAGAGAGAGAGAGAGAGTACGGGAGATGGTAAGTCATGGGAGGTTCTGAGTGCCGTGAGGGACGTTGATGAGCATGAGTGCCAGACGCCGGGAGCCAAACAAACCAATTGAACGGAAGCTTTTTCAATTTTTTTTTTTTTTCCAGACAGTGAGCGCAGTATCTCTCTCTCTCTCTCTCTCTCTCTCTCTCTCTCTCTCTCTCTCTCTCTCTCTCTTCTCTCTCTCTCTCTCTCTCTCTCTCTCTCTCTCTCTCTCTCTCTCTCTCTCCCCCCCTTGGCGCCGCTACTGCTCTTCCTGTCACATTCTTATAAAAGATTCCAGTTATAAAACTTTAATTACTGTTATTTTTTTTAGAACTGAACTGAGAGTGACAGAAAGAGAGAGAGAAAGAGAGAATAGAAAAAAATAATAATCAGACGCTAACCTACTTATGTGGCAACTGGATAATTGCATCAAAAGAATAACCATTACTTTTTTCTTATCATCAATCCTATTATTGTTGTTGTTATCGATAAATAGCAGTCCTTTTCCACTAGCGTTTCTCCACACAAGTCCAGGGGGAACGGCAACCACAACCCCACCAAGTAACCTCACCAAGTCTCTCCAAACCAAACCCCAAACCCCAAATCCCAAACCTCTTTAAGTTGCATCATTATTGCATCAAACCTTTATTGCCATCCACGACCCCTTTTCCAAAACATTAATGGGGACATCAGACGCCTTAATGGTCCCCACGAAAACCTTCTGTCACGTGACTTGATCCCGAGGAAGTAAAGAGGAGGGGAGATAGCGAGCATCCTCTTTCTCTACTACATAACAGCTTCTTCCCCCCACACAGAGACCAAACAACGAAAACATAGTGAAACAGTCCCTTCTCTACTGTACACCTCCACCTCCTCCTCCTCCTCCTCCTCCTCCTCCTCCTCTTCCTCCTCCTCCCCCAACATAGGCCACAGCAGCTGCACGATGAAAAAATAGCAGCACATACACACCAATATCACCCTGTCTACCAGAGCGTGTCTTGGGGAGGGATGCACCACAACATCTCTTGGGCTGTGTACGTGTGTGTGTGTGTGTGTGTGTGTGTGTGTGTGTGTGTGTGTGTGTGTGTGTGTGTGTGTGTGTGTGTGTGTGTGTGTGTGTGTGTGTGTGTGTGTGTGTGTGTGTGTGTGTGTGTGTGTGTGTGTGTGTGTGTGTGTGTGTGTGTGTTGGTGTGTGTGTGTATGTGTGTGTTGGGGGGAGTTAAATCACTATACATATTTTTTCTTATTCATGGTTTAGAGAGGCTGGATAATCGATAGCATCAGGCGATATTTACCTCTTTCGATGCAAGTGTCCGTTGGGAGGGAGGAGTAAGTATCGTCATCTGGTGGAAGGGCAAAACAAACATTTCCACACATCAACACCAGCAGCGGATGGGAGGCAGGGAGGGAGGGAGGGAGGGAGGGAGGTGCTATGGCAGTCATTTCACCTCTGACATCAAAATCCCCACCTTAAAGATCATTTGTTAGATTATGTTTGACCTTTCTTACGGTTAGAGATGAAGACATATTTTTTTTTTATCTAACCTTAACATGTCAACATCTGCCTTCCCCCGAGGAGGTATCGCCACAAATCTTCACCTTCCCCTTTTTGAGTACCGGTTCCCTGCTCCCTTTCCATCCATTTATTCATTAATCCACTCCCCGGCTCGCCCATTCAGCGGAGTAATAGTATGAGTCAAGTCCTTTGTCACCCTTCCTTCCTCCTCCTCCTCCTCCTCCTCCTCCTCCTCCTCCTCCTCCTCCTCCTCCTCCTCCTCCTCCTCCTCCTCCTCCTCCTCCTCCCTCCCCTCACCACTCAGAATGGAAATCAAATTCGCAATGCCTGGCTGCAAACATTCACACTGAACCCTCGCTATAGATCTATCCCTTTCCACTAACGTAAATATTTTTTTTTCTACAGTCTCCCTCTCAGCTCGTTACACTTTCGCCATTTTCTGTGAGTAATTAACCGAGGGAAAATTACCTGTGCGTTAATTGGATTATTTTGGGAACGTGGCAAGTTTTAGAATTCAGGTGTAAGTAAAGGTGTGCAACAGGTATTTTAATTACGTGGTGATGGTGTGCGTGTGCGTGCGTGTGTGTGTGTGTGTGTGTGTGTGTGTGTGTGTGTGTGTGTGTGTGTGTGTGAGTAAGGCCACTCTTGACCACTATTACAAGTTGATGTGGCACGGGAAATTAGTGTACAAGTGAGTGGAATGTGGAGTGTGGAGGCGAGTGGAGTGGATTGGAGAGGGTGAGGAAGAATGAAGATGATGGAGAGGGCGGAGTGAGAGTGGGAGTGGAAGGTATGGAAGAAATTTATGGAGATGGAAGGCAAGAACAATGAAGGGAGGAGGTAATGGTAGAGGAAGAGGAGAAGGAGGAGGAGGAGGGGGGCAGTGTTAGGTAAGGGTTAAGATATGAGGGAGGAGTGTATGAGGAGTAGCTGTGAGGTGATGGTTCTACAGCAGCTTACTACAGAATCCTCGGACAGGAGTGTGTATGCATGTCAACGAGAAAGACGCTGAAGGTGTAGGAATGTCTCGATAGGAATGTAACCTAATATTTCAAGCAGAAGAAAAGTAATGGAAATACACACAACGGATGAAAAGATATACTTGCTGTCTCTCTCTCTCTCTCTCTCTCTCTGTCTCTGTCTCTGTCTCTGTCTCTCTCTCTGTCTGTCTCTCTGTCTCTCTCTCTCTCTCTCTCTCTCTCTCTCTCTCTCTCTCTCTCTCTCTCTCTCATATCCTTACCACCCCACCATACCTTCAAAGTCTCACATTCCCTCTCCCCACCTGATACTACCCTTCCCGCTATCCTCAGCACCCCCATCTCTCTTCCCCTCACCTCCCCATCCTCCTTCTCTCCCTTCCCTCCTCCCTCGTGGAATTCCCAACACAATGGGCTTTCAGGAGAGCAATCGACTGTGATGATTCAATTCGCTCCAGAGAAGATGATTCAAGAGACATTGGTACGATTTCCCGCAAGGGTTCACACACGAGGGCGGCGGAGGTGAGGGTCGAGCGAGGGACAAGAGGATCTGTAGTCGACCTTTTCTCGGACCTCGTGAGGGAGAAACCGAGGGAGAGTTAGGAGGGGTAAACGTAAGAAGAATTAAGAGGGAGTAAGGAAGGTCTAGGTGGGAGTAGTGGGGTGGAGTCGGAGGGAAAGTCAAGGTGGTGAGGTGTTGAGGTGTTGAGGTGTTGCGTCAAAGGTGATGTAATGTGGCTGGTGTGTTGAAGGTTGTGGTGGTGGTGGTGGTGGTGGGTGTGGATGTTCCTGGTAAGGCAGAAGAGAGGGATGGGCGGGTGTTGGAACGTCAAGGCTTACATTCCCTCCCTCCTGAGTGCTGTCATTTGGTTGTCTTGAATTGTTATCGATAGTGAAACAGTTTGGTAGGAAAATTAACACATTCCCTTA
The DNA here is from genome assembly GCA_036785275.1 of Cancer borealis. NCBI lineage: Eukaryota > Metazoa > Arthropoda > Malacostraca > Decapoda > Cancridae > Cancer > Cancer borealis. Next base: position 27,338 of record JAXIVD010005701.1, read on the forward strand.
AGACTAACTAACTTCTGTGCATGTAAGATAAAGAGCTGTTAAGGGTTTTCATGGAAACAATAGACTTTTTATTATACTGTAAATGAGATGAAGGCGTTTACGAGGCAAGAATAATGTTTAAAATAATTCTATAAACATATATTCTTACCAGACCGGTTTGACGACCTACATGTTTCACAAGCATTACATCGTGATATAAACCCATCACCAGCAAGAAAAAAAAGAGAAAAAGAGAGAAAAAGAAAAAAAACACCTCATCCCATCCTCTCATCTCCGCGCACAGACACCG
>JAXIVD010005702.1:0-22500 GCA_036785275.1 Cancer borealis
AATTTCCAGACTTTTTTTCTGTATGTTTTTATTTTTTCCTCTGTGGCACAAGTTTAACAAATCATAATACCTCAGCTTTTTTTTCTACTATTACATTATTGATCACGTTTTTCCTACAAGCACATTTACCTTTACATAACCGTGCATCATGACTTCACAAACACTGCCGCGGAGGATCTATGCATATGTTCCTCCTACGTTACATCACCTCTATCAGCGCTGCCTCCTGTGACGTGTGTTATAGCCAGTCTCCGTTGGGTGGATGAGGGCGTGAAGGTGAGGGCGTTCCAGTTGGTTCAGTAACATCTAACACACCTTCATCATGCTCTACTCCTATATGTAACTCGTTTTCCTCTTGGTGTTTCCTTCCACTGGATAAATCACGCTTTTCCGACCTATTCCTTGTCTCCACGTCCCTCTCCTCTACTCATTAAGCCACCATACTGCATCCACTCACTCCTTTACCCGCCACGCCCACTCCAGCCACTCCTTGAATTGGAAGAAACGGAGAAACGCTTCTAGTATGGAGTCATTAGTGGAAGCATCGCCCAGAGAGGCTCAGGTGGCCTCCGGAAACATTAGGAGTTATTGTTCCATCTGCTTGATTCTCCCACTGCTTACTGGCGTCCATTGGTATTAGGGAATGGAACATTATCTCAAGTGGTTGCCTCGTATGTATTGGTGTGGTTGTGTGTTTTTGTGTTGTTTCTTTGGTCGTTTATGCAGTAAGTTCTTCCGCTTTGCCTCTATTGGTTTCCGTGGGTTTGAGAGATTTTTGGATTAGTGTTTTTATGCGTAGTTTTTGGGAGTGGAATGTTTGGTTTTAGTGGGTAGCTTCCTCTGGTTTGTTTAGTGTATTCAGTGTCATATAAAGTGGGCAATGCAGTGTTATATTCTGAAAAGTTCTCGCTACTCGCCTGAAAGTGGACGTGAAACTCTTGCGTCCATAAGCCTAGATGCTCGGGGGTTGGCAAGGCTCAGAGTAACACATTACTTTAATTGCCAAAAACTGTCTTAGTTAACGCAGACGTAAGCTCAGTGAAGCCAATTTTAAAAGTATGAGAAAGTATATAAATATTGACCTATCCGTTTGCTGCGTTTTTCCCCCATTTGTCAATTTCTGATTTCTCGACACATCAACAGGAAAACAAAATTAAATCCTGGACTCCTGCGTTATTGGTTTCCGTGATTGATTGGCTTAATTTAATGAAACTTTTGTTTTATTTAATTTCATGTGAATGAAATAATGGTCTACATTATTTGTTGGTAACGTACTACCGACAGAGAACAGGTCACGTTAAACCGACGGTAAGGATGGTATAGTCTGTCTCTTGAGCTCATCCCAACAGCCGTCTCCGCTGGAACGTCTGACTCGTAAACACAGACGGCTGCCCCTCCACAGCTGGTGATAATGGCGATAACCACACGATTGATTGGACAACGCAGCACTAAAATAAGTTTCCAGGCCCTCATTGAACACGGGGGATGTGTACACGGAACTAATGGACGATATTCGTTAGGGGCTTTTTTCGTGGAGATAATGTTGGCAGACGGTAGAAGAAGTCTTTAATAATGACCTTAGAAGAAGCTCCTTAGAGGCGCCTGGTCGTCATTTATCATTAGTGTCGCGTCTATGAAATATTTACCGAGTTACCAGCGTCTGATTCGGCGTTCAGGCGCTCTCCCGCCGTGCAGCATCAAGGGATTAGATTAGATTGGTTAGGGGCAGCAAGCCGATCCGTTTCCCCGCCATCCCTCCTCCACCCGAGCCGGCGTGGCAAACCCTAACGCATCCAAACGCCCGCCAAGGAAGTGGTGGCGGAGTAGATATTTCCCAAGGGTACAGACGACCCAAAGGATGATTGTAGATCTTTTACCCTTCACGAGCTGGACTTATTTTGTGGTATGTATTTCCGTCTGTCTGTGGTGATCATAACGACTGCGTGTTGTGACTATAGATAAGAATTCCTCGACTTCTATGTGCACACTGTGTCTACATATTCGTAATGGAGCCTCGGATACCTGTCATCACACGGGGATCATGGTGCTCGGTGCGTTCATTGTTTATTAATTTATTTATTGATCTATCTTCAACATGGCTTCAGGTGCAAAAGACTATATTTCATCAGAGAAAGTTCAAGTAAACTTTTTTTCATTGGTACTTGAGGTCAAGAAGGGCACCTTATCCAACTCCAGTACTGTACCACATCAGCGTCAAAAACGATTACTTCCTTATTATCTCCGACGTTATGTTTCCAGAATTCACTAACTGTAACGGGAATGGTGTTCACATACGCTATTCAGCTTGCCTCGCCCTGTAACAGACGTTTGTGTGTATACATTAAAATATGATCCATTCCAGAATGAGTCACACTTTTGGGTCGTGTCATTATGCGTCAGATTCCGTGTTATTAAAAGGACATCAAAAAATGTATCCTGTCCCTGAAATGGATACGGTTTACATCATCACATTGTACTTACGTCCAGGTACAAATATTTTAAATGACATTTAGTGAAACATTTTTACGCAAATTGTGAACCTCACTCTTCATGATTACCTTTCACTGTTACCTTGAAAAGCTTTCATATTGTAGATGAGTTCATCAGATACATAATTGTAAATTATACAACTGCACGAAATTTTTGTAAACATGAAGGTGTGGTTACTATTTACTTTTACATCTTTACATTTCAATCTACTATATGATATTTTCGATGCTGTGTAATGTGTTATCGATCCCCGCAATGCACTGCGTCCCCGTTCATGCCCTTCACATCCGCCATCTTTATACTGGCGCCTCACACGTTATAAGATCTGGTTGTCTTTATTATGTTATATCTTTGTTCTTTATGTTCTTTTTTTATATCATATAAAAAGTTTTTTTTCAGATACTTTTTCCATATGTTTTGTATGTTTGCGTTTTTGTCTAATATTTTTGTTTTTGGATCTCTCTCTCTCTCTCTCTCTCTCTCTCTCTCTCTCTCTCTCTCTCTCTCTCTCTCTCTCTCTCTCTCTCTCTCTCTCTCTCTCTCTCTCTCTCTCTCTCTCTCTCTCTCTCTCTCTCTCTCTCTCTCTCTCTCTCTCTCTCTCTCTCTCTCTCTCTCTCTCTCTCTCTCTCTCTCTCTCTCTCTCTCTCTCTCTCTCTCTCTCTTTTTTTTCTCTCTCTCTCTCTCTCACATAGGGATTTCCGTTTACTCTGGCGCCAATCAGCCAAAACTAGATGTGTTTCCTGGAGACTACAATTTTTTCTTTCCTCCATCATCATCATCACCGTTCGTCGGCCTGCAGGAGTACGGGTTCAGAATCCTTACGTCTAAATGCGTGTGAGGCGCCTGAACGGTGGATTTCCTCGGGCATTGATTGGGAGCGTTTGCATTGTTCCTGAGTTGAACTTTTACAGAAGAAAGTAACTCCATTGAAAGGGAAACGTTCACTAATGTACTGTATTATGTGAACATTTAATATTATAATCTATCCTGCCATGCAGTTAGCTTCAGAATTACTTTTTCATGTAGTTACGTACCATGTGTCCAAATGACAACAATTACATGCATGTAACCTAACCTACCTATGCCGTCACCGTGTGTGTGTGTGTGTGTGTGTGTGTGTGTGTGTGTGTGTGTGTGTGTGTGTGTGTGTGTGTGTGTGTGTGTGTGTGTGTGTGTGTTCGTGCACTTTCTCGCCTAATCATTGGATCCCATACTTTTGTAAGTTCTTGTTGATACAGACTACATGTCTGTGGAATGGACAGCCTTGTGTCATGTTCTCACACTCTGTATACATTTGATGTGAGCACCTTGTAAACAGATCTTTAACTAATGGTCTGCTCACCTCCGTGTATGAAGAAACATGCACCAAGTATTTTGTCTGGAATGTAAAATATCTGTTCACAGCATCTTAGCTTGCACATGTATGAAGGAACTACTGAAAATATGAACATGCACTATGATATGTATGCACTGGGAATACAGAAAAGGTGGACAGGAGGATGACTTATGTATTTATTTTTTCCCTACAGCTTGGAGATCTTCCAAGCAGCGAAGCTATCTGCTCCGCCCTCGGAGAACTGGAAAGGGGCGAAGAGGAGTCGGTCCTAGAGGCCATCAACCCAGCACTCTCCCCACCTACCTCCTCATCAACAATCATTGCCGATGTGCCTACCTTCCCCTCCATCTCCAGCCAGCCCTTGCAGTCTGCTGGGCTGTCTGCTGGTATCGCTTCCTCCTATGCGACCACCACCAATGTGCCTCAGCTATCATCCGCCATCCCTCAACTCTCATCTGATGTCCCTCCATTGTCCTCCGGCATTAGTTCCGATGTTCGCCTTGAAGACATTGAGCTGATGATTGATACCAACTACTCGGGAGATCTTCGGCCCTCCGTGGAGAGTGCCATCCATCGCAAGTGGTCAAGAGTCGTCGGGGCAGAGTTTGACATTGTGGTGAGTAAAGGGAGTGTAGTGTGGAGGGAGGTAAAGGACTGTTTAGTGGATGTGCTTTTCTACCTTCAACTAGATTATTCACATCATTATAATTATTTTTATCTGACCAGCTGCATCTTGCACATTAGAGCTGGTATCTGGGCACACTTCAGGACAATAGAACTCAGTTTAAGGGATAGAAAAGTTTGATTTGTTCATTTTATAATTATTATATTGGACTTAAATTTTGAGCTTGACCACTTCATTAAGCAATTTATTAGCGGTTGTAATTGTATGATCATCCAATGAACAAAGATCATATTACACTTAAATATTACCTATATAAGCATACCTAAAGAAACACACAGGAACAGGACCAGAGCACTACAGTAATGTATGAAATTAGAAGAAAAAAAAAAAAAAAAAACATATATATATATATATATATATATATATATATATATATATATATATATATATATATATATATATATATATATATATACACATTTTACTGGGTAATTATTATACATAGAACAAATATTCATCATGTCAGTTGTAGAGCTTAATTAGGTCTATCAGATATTGCAATGATATTTCCAATATCTCTAATAGCTTCCGAGAAAATTAGAATGAAATTTTTTTTTTGGAAAAAAAAAATGGTTTAATATGACTGCGTAATTATTATACATAGAACAGATATTCATTATGACAGTTGTAGAGTTTAATTAGGCCTATCAGATGCTGCAATGATATTTCCAATATCTCCAATAGCTTCCGAGAAAATTAGAACGAAATCTATTTTTTCGAAAAAAAATATGATTTAATATTACTGCGTAATTATTATACATTGAACAAATATTCATTATGACAGTTTTAGAGTTTAATTAGGTCTATCAGATGCTGCAATGATATTTCCAATATCTTTAATAGCTTCCGAGAAAATTAGAACGAAATTTATTTTTTGGAAAAATGATATGATTTAATTTTACTGCGTAATTATTATACATAGAATAAATATTCATTATGACTGTTGTAGAGTTTAATTAGGCCTATCAGATGCTGCAATGATATTTCCAATATCTCTAATAGCTTCCGAGAAAATTAGAATGAAATCTATTTTTTGGAAAAAAAGACACGATTTAATTTTACTGCGTAATTATTATACATAGAACAAATATTCATTATGATAGTTGTAGAGTTTAATTAGGGATATCAGTTATTGCAATGATATTTCCAATATCTCTAATAGCTTTCGAGAAAATGAGGAGGAAATGTATGTTTTGTAAAAAAAAATATGGTTCTATTTTACTGCGTAATTATTAGTCATAGAACAAATATTCAAAATGACAGTTGTAGAGTTTAATTAGATCTATCAGATGCTGCAATGATATTTCCAATATCTCTGATAGCTTCCGAGAAAATTAGAACGAAATCTATTTTTTGGAAAAAAAGATACGGTTTAATTTTACTGCGTATTTATTATACATATAATAAATATTCATCATGAAAGTTGTAGAGTTTAATCAGGTCTATCAGATGCTGCAATGATATATCCAATATCTCTAATAGCTTCCGAGAAAATTAGAACGAAATCAACTTTTTGAAAAAAGATACGGTTTAATTTTACTGCGTAATTATTATACATAGAACAAATATTCATTATGACAGTTGTAGAGTTTAATTAGGTCTATCAGATGCTGCAATGATATTTCCAATATCTCTAATAGCTTCCGAGAAAATTATAATGAAATCTATAGTTTGGAAAAATGATACGGTTTAATTTGACTGCGTAATTATTATACATAGAACAAATATTCATTATGACAGTTGTAGAATTTAATTAGGTCTATCAGATTCTGCAATGATATATCCAATATCTCTAATAGCTTCCAAGAAAATGAGGAGGAAATGTATATTTTGGAGAAAAAAAATACGGTTCTATTTTACTGCGTATTTATTAGTCATAGAACAAATATTCAAAATTACTGTTGTAGAGTTTAATTAGGTCTATCAGATGCTGCAATGATATTTCCAATATCTCTAATAGCTTCCGAGAAAATTAGAACGAAATCATTGAAAAAAAAAATATATATATATATATATGGTTTAATTTTAATGCGTAATTATTATACAGTGGTATCTCTTTATTCGAACACCCTTTGACTTGAACACTTCCCAATCCGAACACATTTGGCCAACAAATGTGTCCTTCAATCCGAACGCGGTCTTGCACTCCGAACACAAACACACGCGGCGGCCGACGCCGCCTTCCCGCCAATCGGCCAGTCTCGCTTGCACTTCTCCGCTGTGAACACCTCTCTCTCTCTTTTGTGCTTGATATTTTTGCATATTTTCTTGAAATTAGCCCTCATTATGGCTCCCAAGAAAGTGAAAGTAACAGTGCAAGTGGTGGAAGGAAGCTGGTGCGCTATAGTATAGAAATGAAGGAAATAATAGAAAAACATGAGAGAGGAGTTCGTGTTTCTGACATGGCCTCACAGTACGGGATGGCCAAGTCTACGATCTGCACATTTTTGAAGCACAAAGAGACAATAAAGGCTGCTCATGTGGTTAAAGGAGTGTTTGGTCAATCAATTTAGAGTGTTTGGTTTGAGGAGTGTTTGGTAAATAATTTTTTATTTAGTATTTTTTATTTAAAATATACTGGAACGGATTAATTGTTTTTACATTAATTTCAATGGTAAAAATTGCTTCCTAATTCGAATTTTTTCAATTCGTAAAGAACGAATTAAGTTCGAATCAAGAGGCACCATTGTATGTGTATATATATATATATATATATATATATATATATATATATATATATATATATATATATACACACACACACACACACACACACACACACACACACACACAAATATATTGTTATATATAAGAAAATATTAATTTGCACTCTTTCTTCCCTTCAGGTTGCTCAGCTCAGCAAGTTTGAGGAGGGAGGTGGTCTGGGTATCAGCCTAGAGGGAACAGTGGATGTGGAGGGGGGCCGGGAAGTGCGCCCCCACCACTACATCCGCTCTATCCTCCCTGATGGACCTGTTGGAAAGAACAACCGTCTCTGTAGTGGTGATGAGCTTCTGGAGGTGAATGAATCTCATTTATATATTTTTTTTTATTTTTCTGACTATGAACTCAAGGAAAGGATATGGACACATATATCTTGTTTTTGCACTATTTACTGTTTACTGTCTGTTCCTTGATTATTATGATATAGTTTCTGTAGTAAAAGTCTACTCAACAGGATTGAGAAAAAAATTATTATATCATCCTTTTCTTGAGTGCACAGTGAACACCCTCATTAAAATGCTTTAAATGAAGTATATTTACCTGTACATGAAAAAACTTTCCATACAAGATGCTTCCCAAACGTTCCCAAAATATTTCTGATCAACAAATTAGAGTTATTAAGAATCCTCAACAAAGTATTAGTCTTTTTGCAAGCATACAAAGTGATCCCAATGTTTCTGTGTTTCTGTCACGATTAGAAGTTTTTTATGTCAAAGTGTTCAGCACCTCCTGTAACTTGTCCTGGAACTCATCTACAGTGTCAAAACTTAACCCTATCAGTTTGATTTTCATCTTAGGAAAGAAAAATTAATCATATATTATCTCAGGCAAGGAAAGGAAGTGGGACATGAACACTACATTGTGTGAAGCCACATATTTCATTATAGCCAGTGTGGGTGGCATGGGCAGTGTATTGATATAATGGAGCATCTATTATTTATGTACCATTTATTTGGTCACTTCCACCTCATATCCTCCATAAGTTGTCTCAGGACATCACATTCACAGTCTGACCTGGAGGGACAAATTTCATGTGGAAGATCCCATCAATGTTGTAAAAGATCAGCATTAACTTCCCATTGTTTTTGACTTACCGTTCTTTCTTCAGTCAAGATGAAAACAGAGATTTCCAGTGATATGATTACTGTTTTTTTGGGATTATGTATATCCATAAATCTAACTTTTGTCACCAGTTATGAATTTGGAAAGGAGGTTTGAGTCATTTCTGATTTGATCATGAAGGTCAATGCTCAAATTTCCTGTTGATGTTGCTTTCGGTCATCAGTCAGAAGCCTCGGCACATAATTTGCAACAGTACACCACATGTTCAGCTTATCTAACAAAATGTGCTAACATGTCTTCTTTAATAGTTGCACAGTGTTGCAAATATCAGTATCCTATGGTCCTTTGAAATTAGCCTCACATCTGTTTCCAACACTTTCTCACGTTATGCTGATTGAAGGTTGTACAAAATGTTTTTCTTTATCCAGTAATGTTCAAGGCAAGGTTGCCAGCGTGGTGCCTCTCCAACCGTGGCCTTGAAGGCTTTGTTATAGACGCACTGTATGACGCGTCCGTCCAGGTGGGTGTAGGTGAGCACGAGCTGTGCCAACACCCGATAGTCTTACGGGTTAGTGAGGCGGCAGAATACACTTACTTCCAATGTGTCCACCTCCTACGATTGTTGCAGCATTTACAAATATCTTTTGCTTACCAAGTTTTAAGCAAAACCTGATACAATACGTTAATCTTCTTGTGTCCATAATTTCAATGAAAAGAAATTGCTAAACAAAAGACACGATGTTCCATAAATGTATAGATCAAAAGAATGTGTGTGCTCATTGCAAAATCATATACCACACTGGTTCACAGAGGATATATTTGGCGACATTTTGTACCTCTAGTCTGTACTGGAATTAGTTCCCATACACCATTCAAATTGGAGAATTTTTGGGCAGCACCTTATATGTATGAGTATTTTTTTTATTTAAATGATTTCTTTGGATTCTTTGTATATATCTATCAAATTGAAAACAATAATACATTGCTGCAGTATTTCCAAAACATGAGTAAGTTCACAGAATCCAGTATAGGTTCTGTTTGCAGTTGTTATCTCAAAGTGTGAAAAGTTCCACATTTTTAACTGTATCCTCAATCTTGTGACAGGTGAATGGCCAGAAGCTGCTTGGGCTGAATCATGTGGAGGTGGTGGGCATCCTGAAGGAGCTGCCTCGCTTTGTGCGCCTTGTGTGTGGCCGCCGTGCTCCGGGCGCCCCACCGCCTCTCCACCCCATTGATGCTCCCACAGCTGACAGGGACACCTTTGCTGCAAGGGTATGCTTGACCTCACTTCAAGGGTCTTGTACTGCCTTTGTGCTCCTTTTTATTATTTTATATTGTAACAAGAAAGAAGGAATTCATTGATCAAAATTAATAAAAGAAAAGGATTTTCTTTTATTTTCATTACTACTCCAAAAGTTATGAATATGACGTAAAATACTAAAGAAAATCATAATTTAGCTTGTTGCTTTATCCTTTTTTGTCACTTAAATGTCAGTACTAATTACTGTCATCTGATTCAATATCTTACATATAATGGTGATAGATGCTAATTTTCATATATATTAATTTTTGGTTATCTGATACATGATTCGGGAAGAGAAATTATCACAAGCATGAATATATACTTTTAAATCTGTTATTCATAAGCATGTATAAATCCCAAAGACTGTGTTGAGTTTTTGTAAGCATATTCATATCTCAAAGAAAGCAAATAATTATTTTCTTACTATGGAACTATTTAGTAATCGTGCAGACAATTTATTTATAACTTGCCTCATCTTTCAGAATATCTTGGGCGGGTCCCTTCAGAACCTCATCCCTGGCTCAGAGCGTTTGGTGAAGGCCAAATCTGATGGTTCACTCGCTTCCTCGGCAACAGCAGCCACTAATGACAACTCATTTAACCGCATGAAGAGCCGCAGTCTGGAGCCCCTCACCGGCCTGGCCATGTGGAGCTCTGAGTGCCAAGTGATTGAGCTTACCAAGGGTGACAGAGGCCTGGGCTTCTCCATTCTGGACTATCAGGTGAGCTGTGGCTGCTAGTCTGTGGGTGTGGGTGTGTGTATGTGTGTGTATGATTCACGATGGTCTTGAGAATCACACGCTGAATTCGTGATCGCCAGCCTTCCGGAGAGAGGTTAGAGTTCAATATAGCGTGATCAGTGGATGAAGCTGTAACTTTTGACCCAACCAGTAACTGCTCGATCATCAGTGAAAACGTTGCACTGTATGAGGTGTGAGCATCAGCCTGCAGAGTGACAGACCAAGATGTTATCCATTGAGCTACTGAGCAAGTGTGTGTGTATGTGTGTGTGTGTGTGTGTAATTATTTAGTTGTATTTACCTAGTTGTAGTATACAGGGCCTGAGCTACATTCGTGTGGTCCTGTTTCCGTATCTATACTTGTCCAGTCTTTTCTTTAGTTGTACATTATTTGTCCTTATCACTTATTCATTCAGTATATTCCAAGTATCTATACTTCAGGGGAAAGCTGTATTTTTTTATGTACTTCAAGCAAATTCCTTTTTGTAATTTTTTCTTGTCAACTCAAATATTCAGCCTCTGTTAGTACACCTTCAAATGTGGAACTAACGTGGACGTACGGTGCATCGACCATCAGTTGTGTTTTGGTTTTAGTCCATACATGTGGAAGGCAGACAATGCTTCATGTGGAAGGAGTGGAGAGCCTTCTGATAGTGAAACTTAAGCATTTAAAGATTATGTCAAGGGGTTGTAACATGCCGAAAATATATAATAGATAAGAACAGACAACAGAAAACCATTAGGGTGTCTGTTAGACTTAATACCATTGCTAGTACACTACGAGGTGGAAAACAGGATAAATCAGAACAAGACCCTCTCCCCGCCCACTTCTCCCTCTGGTAATGTGGTTGCAGGAAACAGTTAGGATGGAACACCTTGTACCTTGTAGAAAACGAGGACATAAAATTTTTTTAATTTAGAATGAGTTTAGAGGAAGATACTTTACTAGACTCCACTCCTGCTAATACATCCTGGGATGGGAATAAATTTATTAATGAAAATAATGTGCTGCTACTACATTTTTCATCTGAAAGATAAGGAAACAGTCCTCGTTTAATTGAATTACTAAAAAAAGTTCTTAGAAGCTCATGCCATAAAATTAGTTAATTAGTCTATGAAAACCTGTTTCTCGGAAATATATATATATTATATATATTATATATATTATATATATATATATATATATATATATATATATATATATATATATATATATATATATATATATATATATATATATATATATATATATATATATAATCGGGACTTGAAATTATCTGTATTTTTTTTTTTTTTAGCTAACTATTGAGGGTGGGAGTCTGTTCTATTCGTCAATGATTCTAACATTAAAGTATGATTTACAAGCAATCTTGTTACATCTTCATACTTTAATTACATGCCGTTACCTCTTGTTATTGTTGCATTAGCCATCAGAAATAATATTTCTTGATTGATTTTATTGAAATTGTATATAATTCTAATTCCTTGTAGTGTTATGGTGGTTGAGTGGTTGCATAGATTCACGCAGGTGATTCAATTGTTTGAAGTGTTTCACGGGAGGTGAGTCGACGACCGTGACCGCCAGTCTAGCCAGTGGTGAACTAGGTGGGCGAGAGGTTGGTCAGAGAGAGGTGGTGGTGTTGCAGCAGAGGTAGTGTGTGGTTTCTTGGTAGGAGAGTGTGGTCCTGGGTCAGTTGTGTGTTGTGTGTAGCTGTCTAGGCGGTGTTTGATCGAGGTGAAGGAGGTTGAGCCGGTCATGTTGTGGTTTGTTGATAATGATCTCCGGTCGTCCCTGTTTGAAATGCCTTGCTGCCTGGGGTGAATGATTGAGTGTTCTACATTTACTGATATATTTACTTATTTAACAACTACAGATAATATAATTAAAACTGACGTTACACTAATCAGACAATAGTTAATGGCATGTTTCTATCTTCATCCTCATTCATTTCTCATTCTTTCTTTTTCATGCACGAAGTACTCTAGCTTAATGATTTGTTAAGTAAATGTTGTGGGACTTTCTATCTTTGCACACCATTTTTTAAAGTATCTGCGGTGATAGTTCATTGGGACCAGTGGACTTATTGGGATCAATTTTTGTAGATATTTGCACACCTCATGTACATGAACTTTGGTTGTTTCAAGTTATTATTTGTCAGGACCGTGAAATGTGTTCAGCGGTGTACAGATAATTGCATTATTGTTGTCACTAAAGACGTTACTGAGTTTTAAAGTCAAAATGGAGGTCATACCTTTGTCATCACTGATTAGCTTAGTATTATCAATATCTAATATTGGCCTATATTTGCTTTAAACAGATTTATGAGTCAATTTAATAATGCAATATGGTCAAGAAAGCAATTATCAAACTCAGCCAAACAGTCCTACTTATATGGATATTTAGAGGGTAATGCCTTGAAACTTGTTAGTCATTTATCCATTTCAAATGATAACTATATGATTGCCTTGTAAATGTTAAAGTATAAATTCCTAGATGAGGGATACATCATAGATGAAACTTTTAAGAATATCTTAAATGTTACACCAAGTAATGAATATAATTCGGAGTTCACTAATGTTAAATTATTCATAAATGAGATCAGATCTTATCATGAATTAAAGTCATTTAAAATTGATAAGACACCCAACAATTATTCAACTTTGAGTTACATCTTCTTAAATTACAAACAAGTCTTAAAAACTTTAAGCCAAACAACAGTAGCCAAGCCAATACATAAGGACAAAAGTAAGCCAATCAGTAGTTACGCTGAAGGAAAAATATCCAACAGCACAAAACTACAAGATAATAGAGCAATCTTAAAAGAAATTCAAATGTAAGTTATGCTCGGCTGATGGACATTCCATAGGTAGCTGTGAAAATTATAATACCTATGAAGAAGTAGCCAGAGTACAGGAGTTGACTTTGTGTAACAGATGTGCTGGGTCTGACCATACTGAGTCTGAATGTTTTGGTAATCGAAATGGACTTAAATATCCATGTTTACTATGTAAAAAGAGGGAACATATAACACCGTTGTGTCCTCAAAGAAAGCCAACATCTAGAACAAATGTGAACTTATGTTATGCAGTGAAGAACGTAGACATTTGTAACTTATTGCCTACTATGACATTATAATTAAAGAACGGTAATAAGTGCCGAAAAGTAAGATGTTTAGTGGATTGTGGCAGCCAAAGATCTTGTATCACCAAAAAAGTTTCCAAGGATTTATGTCCTAGTTATAATAATTTGTATGAATTACAGCATGATATACATACTTATATAGGAGAGGAGACTAAAACTTTTAAACAAATGTCAACTGGTGTTAGAATAGGTAAAAGTTTGGTATTCGTTCCTTTACTGGTGGACAGTACTATGGACATCACTTATGAAGTACCTGGAATGAACGAAGTGATGGATACATTCAGAAGTAGAAGTAATAATATTGACTTAGCAGATGAGTCATTTTATAATTAAAGTTGGGACCATGAAAATATTTTGATTGATATGTTAATGGGAATTGATATACTACAGTATTTCATCATGTCTATTCAAAATATGTGTGGAGGTTTTTGTTTTTCCTTAAACAACAAAATAGCCTCTGTGGGTGATATTTTTAACTTTCTAACCTCAGAGCAAAGAAAAATCCTTGTTCAATTCTCAGTCTAATCCAACACAACAACACAGAAGATATAACAAAAGAACAAAAACCATGGTCAATTTGGTAATGGATCCTCTTAAGTCATTGTTTAACCCCTTAGAACATATAATAACAGACAGTGAAGTAGATAATGGGTTAGAGCATCTTTTCAGTCTTGAGTCTATGGGGATTAAGACAGATGACAAAGAACTTGTTTCTTTCGACAAAGAACGAATAGCGAAATTTTAACAAGGAATACATTTTCAGGATGGCTATTATAATGTAGAACTGCCTTGGTATCCTGATAAGATATCACAGGTGCCTTTAAATCACACAGTGGCACTTAAGGTACTAGACAGAACTTTTGATCATCTTCAGAAGAAAGGATTAGTAAATAAATATGAAGAAGTTTTTGATAAACAATTAGAAGATGGTATAATTGAAGAAATAAAAGTAAGCCCATCTTAATATAATAGTTATACGTACATGGATCCCACACAGGCCTGTAATAAGAACCCAAGAACAAATGACTACTAAAATTTGGTCAGTATTTGATTGTTCACTGAAAACCAGTAAAGATCTGCCTTCTCTCAATGAAGCAGCCTATACAGGCATTGACCTAATGGGCTCAATATTGAAATTGCTATTTTATTTCAGAACTAACCATTATGCCATGTTAAGTGACATAAAACAAGCCTTTCTAATGATAAAGTTAAGCAATGAACAGGACAAGAATAGATTTTGTTTTTTCTGGAAAAGAGTAAATAAATGTCTCCTATAGGTATAGAACTATTGTATTTGGTTATACATCATCACCTTTTATACTTAATTATGTTATGAAACACCATTCTAGTACATATCCTGATGATAAATGTATGCAAATATTAACAGATAATTTTTATGTATATAATCTGATCACCACTGGTAATGAGCTTAATGCAATGCAAGGGTTATACCAACTCAGCTCACAAAGAATGCAAGGAGGAGGATTCACACTTAGGTCCTGGAACTCCAATTGAATTGAGAGAGAAAATTAAGTATGGTAAGAAATTAGTAGAATGTGTGAGGAGAACAAAGTATTAAGGTACAAGTATAATGTAAATAATGACACCTTGAGTATATCTCGTACTGTAGAGGCTGTAGCGGACACAAACAGAAAAGTGTTGTCTCAGATATCTAAAGTATATGATCCACTAAATCTAACTTTACCTGTAACTATCAGAGGGCGAGTCTTGATGAGAAAAGTATGGAAATTAAAAGTAGACTGAGATCAACAAGTACAAGATATGAAAAGTATAAGTAAATATTTTGAAAGGTTGCCCGAACTGTCCTTTCCAATAAAAGCCATCAGTGAGCAAGGATCATATGGGTTACATATATTTTGTGACAGCTCTACGGAGTTGTATGGATTTGTTGTGTATCCATTTTCTAAATCTTGTCGGTTTCACTCTTCGTCATTTTATATTTTACATAGACACGGTTTTTGGCTAAGAACTCATTTCTACAACACGTACTCTTGACTCTTATGTCCTATTCCATGTGTCAGTATTGGCAGGAGAATTATGTTCTTTAAAGCTCTTTATTTCCATGGACACATTACTTCCTCTCATAACCCTTGCAAGTGACCTTATGACACACAAGCCTTCAACTGCCCTCTCTTATTTATCCTTCCATCTCTTCATGTTTGCATAGCACTCTTCCCAAATACTTAAACTCTTTCACTTCCTTCATTATCTCTTCTCTTAGAACTACCTCACACCATCCTACTACTAGCACACTCACCTTCCAGTCTTACCCATTTCAAACACTACATGGCTTTCTGCCACTCCAGTATAGATGTCTCATCAAGGCAATGAATACCATCCCAAAATTGTCTTTGGTGTGACATCCAAGACAGTGAACATAAAACTGAGGAGGATGGGAGAAGAATCTGAGGATATGGGGAGTTTAGGGATCACAGTGAAACACAATAATCGTAAAATTGGAATAACATGAAATATGTATTCCTGATTCCTACTTTGTTTGAAAGACAAGAATTTAACAGAATGCTTTACTACTTATTCTCCAGAGGCTGCCATACATTTATTCCCTTTGTGTTTCTGCCCCACCAGGACCCACTGAACCCCCAGGAGACAGTCATTGTGATCCGTTCACTAGTGCCGGGAGGTGTGGCCGAGAAGGATGGCCGACTCATCCCCGGGGACCGCCTGGTGGCTGTCAATGGCACCAACCTGGAAAATGCAACTCTAGACCAAGCAGTGGCAGCCCTTAAAGGCGCCCCCAAGGGAACTGTGTGTATTGCCGTCGCCAAACCCATCAGTGTGTTGGAGTCAACTGGCCAGGTGAGTGAGACCACAGATCATGTAGAAGGTAATGATGGCACCAACTTGCCAGGTGTGCCGGAGAACAATGGGCTGCTTGGAACATCTCCCAGCAGCTCTGCTCTCGTGAAATCTGAGAGTTTTTAGGGCATGATCCTTATGATGTGCTGAGTTGGTTCTTGATTGATACTTTTTTTCTTGAACTTTGAATGACATGTAACCTTAATATTTAACTTAAATTAAAACCATTTTCTGCAATGATTGGAGTTATTTGAGATATGGTGTGCAACCCAAGTTGCAAAAAAAATGTATGTAATCATGATAGTATGATCAAGAACTGACGCAGTGAATGCAACAAAAGGATGTGGAATACATTCCACAGATAAGAATGGTGTATTTGCATTTCTTTGTATATTGTGGGTCACGTCAGAGACGGTCTGTTAATCATCATGTCTGCGTGTGTTGAGTCTTCTTGACATATCATTGTCAGTGAGGTTTTCGTGGTCTGACTGTCTCTCTTGGTTGTCTCTCACAGAGGGAGCCGTGAAGACTTACTTCAGAAGGTTTGATTAGTTTGGAATATGTTTTACATGCCAGCTATTGTTTTAGCACTGGAGAGTATATTTCAATGATGAAATTTTAGATTGCTTTTGCTTCTTAATATATGAGTGGCTATTTAGGTTTGTTTCTCTGGTGCGTATTTGACAAGATCTAGGTTCTACTATATAGTTTTGATTTTTAGTTTGCTTTGCCATCTAGGTGTACTACTGTGTATTATAACACCTTTCCACAAGCTGGTGTGATCATAAGTACTGCTCCAACTATGCCAACTGGCGGATTAAACACTTTGTTTGCTGCGTATCTGGAACAGTTTTGTATTGTTGTTGTTGCTTGCTTGTCAAGCACTCTTCTTTGTCTGTGTAAGGAGTGCATTACCTGCTTCCTCTCTAGACTGGTTAGCATTGGACTTGCTTCCTCATATGTATCACAGGATTGGTTGAGCAGAAACAAGGATGAGCTGTGATACCAAGGATGACCCTTCAAGGTAGTGTAAGTGGTCCAGTGCCGCACAGCTGCTCAAGGTGCTAGGGCTGAGGTGTGTCTGTTGTTGAGGCAAATGTGTGATGTAGGATGTCTTCTTGACGTTTGCTTCCCTAGCCAGTGAGTTATAGGCCGTGATATACAGTTCATACAGTGGGGCTCCGTGAGAACCCAAAGTTCAAACATCTGACCATTAGCATTGCACACTTGCTTGCACTTGTATATAATGCACTCTAAGGATCAAATGAATTTTATATGAAACGCATGGTTATTGATAGTATATCTTGTTGAGATGATTATTTGTTCCATCATAGCTCTATATTATCATTATTATTATTATCTTTATTATTATCATCATTATTACTACTATTACCATATTTGTTTTTGCCTCTGAATCTCTAGTTCCACATGAAATGGATGCATGAAGTCATCCATACATTTGTTGCCACATGATATGCAATTAAGGTTTCAATTCCCAGAGTGTGGTTGGTTCAATTTACATTTTTTAGCACTGAGTTTTCTTTCGTGTTTGTAGGGTAAGATGAATGAAATATTTCTTTCCCATCATATTATATACTTTATTGAATGATGAGTAGGATTTGTTTCATGTGTTTGCTGCCCGTAGTTATTCTTAGCATTCATTTGTTCTTTTTCCCTGTAACATTGTTTCTGCACAGTGTGTTCACGTTACAATTTAGAGTATTTTCATTCAAAGGGTTATATGCAGTTATAGAAGGTATTTTCATACAGTTATATGGAAGAGTGAATTTATAAGGTAAGTTGTATCCCTTTACTTTAAGTTGACATTGTTTACATGTGTTGACGGAGTGAGAGTCTCCTTGTGGCTGCAGTGAGTCATGTACGTACGAGTGTACGAGTGTTACGCCCACGCCTGCGTGGGCAGACTGGGCGGCTGTTTATACTGTGTCTTGTGTTCAGGAACACCCAACAATGGTTATGTGTAATAGGTTATGTAACATTTAACACAGGAGTCACAATCGGAAGAAAAAACACAACACTGCATCAAAATTCTACCTGCTAGCCTCCTCTGTGCGAAACTGTTGCTTGACATTATACTGTTGAATAATAAATTTGTAAAATACATATTTTTCAATCACATGAGATTCCTGGGTTGTATGGGTATGAGGCCCAGGCCGGTGGGGAGGTGAGCTGGCCGCTGTGTGCCGCGAGCTGAAGGACACTCCTCAGCGGCATCTGACTTCTCGTGTGACATTAACATTCACAGGAAATCTCGTCTGAGTGCACTTGAGATAAAGTTGTCTTTCGTTGATCCCTGAGTGTGTGTGATGGCGGGAGGGAGGCCGCGGGGTGACTGTGGGACCTGCGCCACACTTGCTCAACTACACCTAAAGAGGGAGAGATACATTAATATATATTCCTCAAAGTCACCACATTGTTGTAACAAGCATACAACACTACTAGCTTCCACAGGTCACAAGGCTAATTCTCTTCCAGCAGTAACATTCCCTACATCAGTTCAATATTACTCTTCCCCACGGAACAGTCATGGTATCCTAGTAAGCCAATAGTGCTGTCATTAGCTATGGTGTTTGCAGGTCATGGGTGTGTTTTACAGCCTTTCATGAACAATATCCATGTCACGATGCCCTTGGATGCCTATCTCTATCAACTCTTAGTGTTCAAACTCAATATATTTTCAGAATTCGATTGATAAAGCAGAATGATTTAATAAAAGTGAAGGTAAAACAGCACATGTGTTCTGAATATCAGGCACTTCAAACTACTCCCCAGAATATGTCATCTTGATTGAATCCCGGAGATCTGAAAGCCTTGTGGAAACGTGTAACACAATTTTCACTCTACTACACCTCTGAGTCGGCAGTCACCGGTGAAATCAGAAGGCTGGCGTGGGTGACGATGAAAGGGAGGGAGGGAGAGGGGCAGGGATGGTGTTGAAAGAGGAGGAAGAGGAGGGAGGGAGGAGGAGGTGAGGGGAGAAATGGAAGAGAAGGTAGAAGAGCGATGAGGAGAGTGATGTAGTGGCAAGCCTGTGATCAGAGGCAAGTTGTGTGGTGTCGCTAGTGTCAATCATCCGCATCTCATGTTCGTGTTTGGTAACTTGGTGTTTTCAAGTTTTGATACTAGGAAATATAACTGATGTAACTCCCGGAACATTTATTGACGATTTTCTCTTTTTGTAGATAATCAATATAACATTTACGTAATTGGGAATGTGAACTTTTTTTTTTTTCTCCAAATCTAAGTGAATATTTCGTAACTGTTTTCCTCTGAATTTGCGTCGTAGATTTGTCTGTTAGGAGTTAATTTCCTTGGCTTTGTTTGTGTAGCGTGAATCGATCCACTAATGCCTGGCCGCCATTGTTATTCAAGACCATGGGAGAGGAGGGGGAGGGGAATATGGTCTCGGTTAGGAGGTTATACATGGCGTCGAGTTCATTTGATAACGCCATTTACTATTTCGGCGTTAGGAGTTTGTATGTGGCAATCAGGAGACTACGTTCCAGTTAGGATAATGCACTGTACGTGGCAGGAAATGTTAAAAGTGGGATAAATAAAAGAAATGAAATGGATTTGCTACGAAAATTAATGTTGCTTCAGTGCAATTCGATTATGGTACAAAAAAATTGCCTTATTTTCGTATATTGATAAGACTGTATAGCATTTTTATACTCATGTACACTTATCAAGAAATTAAATTCGGTAATGTACGTGTGTAATATAAGTAAGAATTTAGGGGGAAAGGTTATGAGGAGACAGTGGAGGCTAGCAGGGAGGAGAGGAGGAAAGGAAGGAGTGGGAAGGGACAGTGGAAAGAGGTAACTAATTTTATTTCAAAAGTTGGGGATGAAACAAAGGGAGGTTGAGATATCATTTCGCTTTGTCAGTGTTACACGGTCTGATTGGCTTTTACGTGGAGTTTGAGACCCATGAAGGAGGGGGCATAGAGGATCCAATGGGTTACTAGGAGGACCAGGAGGCAGCTAGGGGGATTTAGATGGTAAACATGGAATCCAAGATAATAACCTATGAAATGCAGGGGTAGCTAGGGGGATCCTGGAGGTAAATAGGGGATCCAAAGGCAAAAGGCGAGTCTAAATGGTTTACGGAAGGGATCAAGGGGGGAAGGGGAGTCGCGGGGATTGGCAAAGGGCAGAGGATAAGTTTTCATTACTCTTTTTGTCCCTGAGGGGTCGATGGCGAGCTCGGATTCAGAGTCGCGTTTCGAGTTTCTTTGTAACTGTGAAACGCTCAATTGGAACCCTCGCTACCGTGCAGTCCGAAACATCGTATTCATATTTCGATTCCTTTTACTTTTATTCTGAAAACCTTTGATATTGCCGCTGATATTAGTGGAGGGAATCATTGTAACATTTTTTTATATATAATGATTACCTTGGTTTTGTTATGTTTGATAACTCTTTCCAAGTACCATTATGTTTGACTCTTGGTGAGTGTTCGTTCAGTGGTGAATTGTGCGTGAAACATAGTGGCATCGATTGAAACTATTAAATAACAAGAAAAGAAAAGATAAAAATCCAAGCAAAGAAAATTTTTACAGAAAGAAGCCACACAACTTTTAACTTTTTAAACTTTTTTTTTTATGGATGTTAATATGTTCATTCATATTTATTTGTTGTATTTATGAGGAAGTGTGTGGGCAGATAAGACGAACTGTGAACAAAGATAAACAAAAAAGAAAAAGAAAGAAAGGTACTGTACGTTGAAAACAGAGAACAATCCCGAAATCAAGTTGATAGAAAAAAGAAAACTAATTGACACATTAAGAAAAAAAAACCTTGTGAACCTCGAAGAAAAAAATACCAGAGTGAAAATTATCATAAAGCAATAAAAGAAAGAAAGAGTGATAAAAAAGAGTAAAACTTTAACACCCATGAAAAAAACCAGAACCTTTTCTACCTAGAAAGCGAATAAAAAAAGAGGAAACTTGGCACATTCGGAAGAAAAAAAGCAAAAAAAAAAAACTTATTGTACCCAAGAGTGAAATAAAGAAAAAGAGAAAATTTGTTGGCACCCGAAAAGAAAGAAGCAGGGGAAAAAGGGGAAACAGTAGTGGCGTCTGGGGAGAAGAGAAGGACAGGTGATTAATTTCTCACCAGGTGGACTAGAGTTCCGGGAAGTGGAAGTGTGAGGGGGAAGGGTGAAACGTGGGGAAAGGGGAGAATAGTGACGCTGGATCGAGAAGTGAGAGAAGAAAGATAGACGAAAAAGAGAACGAGGGAGGTAGTATAGATAAAGAATACTGCGTGGGGAGGTAAAGGGGAAAAGTATATGTGATGAGGCAGACAGACAGACGTGGAGGAGAGGAAGAGGAGGAGTAAATATAAGTGGGAGGAAGTGGTGAAGTAAAAGCAAGGACCTTCATTCACTTATCTCCATTATTACGTGTGTAGATCGTAAAAAAAAAAAAAAAACTCCTTCTCTTCTTCGATGCCATATCCGCCTCGACGTCAGTGATGAAGGTAATAAAAGATCAGGGAGAGAAAACACCAGCGGCAAAAAGATAGAAAGAAGTAAAGTAACAAAAGAGAGTAAGAGAGAAAACATCTGTAAGGGGGGAAAAAAAACTAGTGTACAACAGAAGATAGGTAGATAGATACACAGGTAGATAAATTAATAGATAGATAGCGATCGAGATAGAAATTTAAAAAAACAGAACTAATAGAAAAATCCAAGTCTTCGCAAGGACAACAATGCAAATACACTGGACTTTTTTTTCTTCTTTTTTCTTCATGTTACTGAAACTAAACGATCGAAAAAAGAAC
This sequence comes from Cancer borealis, assembly GCA_036785275.1. NCBI lineage: Eukaryota > Metazoa > Arthropoda > Malacostraca > Decapoda > Cancridae > Cancer > Cancer borealis. The sequence continues at coordinate 22,128 of JAXIVD010005702.1, forward strand.
GAAAAATAACACACACACTAGAAATATTTTACGTGGAATTGAACAACGCATCCAAGGTTTATTTATATTTATTTTAACTGCTCGTAAACGCTAATGATAAAGTCAAAAGGAGAGGAGAGAAAGAGAGAGAAAGAAAGAGAGAGAGAGAGAGAGAGAGAGAGAGAGAGAGAGAGAGAGAGAGAGAGAGAGAGAGAGAGAGAGAGAGAGAGAGAGAGAGAGAGAGAGAGAGAGAGAGAGAGAGAGGAGGGACATCGGGGAGAAGGGAGACATGATATATTGTAGAGAGATGACATATGAGAGGGGAGGAAAGGTGGAGGGAGAGAGGGAGGGAAGAAAGGGCCGCCTAGGACTGGAGGAAGGAAACTTTGGAGGA
>JAXIVD010005703.1:0-10000 GCA_036785275.1 Cancer borealis
CACACACTCAGTCACGATACATCAATAATTCCACGCACACACACACACACACACACACACACACACACACACACACACACACACACACACACACACACACACACACACACACACACACACACACACACACACACACACACACACACACACACACAACACATAACTACCTAGACACGCCCACAAATCATCGATACACACACACCCATACTTCACCCAGACACGCCCCAGCTCACCCGGGAAGGTTCTTTGACCCACATAGTGATAAAGTTACCCAATTAGTCTCCAGCGAGGAATAAGAAGAAGAGAAAATACGGCCACTGGAGCAAACTTCTCCCTTTCCTTCATGCCTTCCTCCCTACACTCCTCCCTTCAACACTGGACTAAAACTACAAAAGTTCACATGGAGGAGGAGAAGGAGGAGGAGGAGGGAGGAGGAGGAGGAGGAGGAGGAGGAGGACGAGGAAGAGGAGAAGGAACAGAAGGAGGAGGAATAGAGTGGAAGAATAATGTGAGATAATGAACGTTAAAACATAACAAAGATAGAGAGCGAGAGAGAGAGAGAGCAAAAAAAAGAAAGAGAAAGAACCTAACCACCACCATCACCACCTGTTTAACCAGCGACCGAGGAAAAAAAAGGCAAATAGGGAAAGAAAAACCAGTGAGGCTTGAAATGAGGTGAGGTGAAGGAGGGTGAGGGTGAGGAGGGAGAGGAGGGTGAGGGTGAGGGTGAGGGAGGGAGAGGAGAGTGAGGGGGGGTGAGGAGGGAGAGGGCGGTAAGGAGGGACGCGTCGTAGTCAGGACACTCTATCTTCCCATAACGAGACCGGTGATCGACTAGGCTATCGAAGGGAAGCCCTATTATCAAGTGTCTGTTGGTGTGTCTCAAGAGAAGGTGACTGTCTCCGTTTAAGTCGTGTGTCCGTCCGTCTGTCCGTCTGTCCGTCTGTCCGTCAGGTAAACGTCGTGCGGTGGACGAGGTTGTCTTGGTGTGTACACATTCCTATTAGCAGCAGGGAGAGTAGGCGTCGGGAAACGATTTCAGTGTGTGTGTGTGTGTGTGTGTGTGTGTGTGTGTGTGTGTGTGTGTGTGTGTGTGTGTGTGTGTGTGTGTGTGTGTGTGTGTGTGTGTGTGTGTGTGTGTATGTGTGTGTGTGTGTGTGTGTGTGTGTGTGTGTGTGTGTGTGTGTGTGTGTGTGTGTGTGTGTGTGTAATCTGCGAGCGTGTAAGATGCATAACTGAATGAGTCAAATTAACTCCGTAGAGTTACTGAAACGCGGGAAGCAAATCCCGTAGAGTTTCTTTTGCAAGTCTGTGTGTGTGTGTGTGTGTGTGTGTGTGTGTGTGTGTGTGTGTGTGTGTGTGTGTGTGTGTGTGTGTGTGTGTGTGTGTGTGTGTGTGTGTGTGTGTGTGTGTGTGTGTGTGTGTGTGTGTGTGTGTGTGTGTGTGTGTGTGTGTGTGTGTGTGTGTGTGTGTGTGTTGGGAGTAATCCATCTGCCGTATCTTTTTTACTAGCCAGGGACAAAGTAAGTCGGTCAGTTAGCCAGTGAGTCAGTAACTCAAAGAGGTAACAAGTCAGCTCACCAGTGCGTCAGCCATCCAGCCATGGTAACAGACACTCACTTGGAGACAGGTCGCAGCTGCGTGTAGGAACCCATCCCGGCAGTGGCAACGCGGGCGTCGGCCTCTGCTTCCTCTACCAGCCGCAGATGCGCCTGTGCCTTGCGCTCCTCGTTGACGATCCTCTTGGCGGCGCAGAAGATCTTGTAGTAAACGATGACCATGACGGTGAGCGGGATGTAGAAGGAGCCGAAGGTGGCGTAGATCTGGTACCAGAAGTTGTTGCACACCTCACAGATGGAGCCATCGCCGTGCTCGTTGCCCAAAATGAGAATGGGAGGCAGGCTTATGAAGGCGGCACCCAGCCACACAAACGCGATGTACGCCACCATTCGACGGGGCGTGCGCTTCACGCCGTACTCGAGAGGCTTGGTGATGGCCAGGTACCGGTCCACACTGATCATACACAAGTTGAGAATGCTCGCCGTGCATGACAGCACATCAAACGACACCCACACGTCACACGCCAGTCCACCAAACTGCCACTCCCCAAGCAGCTCCAGCAGGAGAGCCATGGGCATCACCAGCAGAGCCACACACAGGTCTGACACTGCTAGGCTCACCAACAAGTAGTTGTACGGCCGTCTGAGTTTTCTGACGAGGCAAACGGCGACACAGACGAGTAAGTTTGCCAATGACGGTGCCGATGATGATCAACAGCAGCACCAGCACCAGCAGCACGCGACTCACCAGCTGGGGTCCATCCACCTCGAAGGTCGCCGCTTCCCCTTCTCCGCCCACCGTAAAGTTCACCGCCTCCACCGTCACCAGCGTTGATCCACCTTCTACCATTGGCTCGTAAGCGTCCAAGGCTAGAATGTGGGCGGCCTCCGATGGCTGCAGGACGAGGCTAGCGGCGTGGGAAGTGTTGAGGAGCGAGGTAGGGGCGCTGTGGACCTCGTGGTAGCCAGCATGATCGTCCGCTGCACCGTCGCGCGCCGCTGTTAACCAGGCTGGTGCACTCCCCCACCAAGTCCCATGTCACCACCAGGCCGTCAGCACCTCCATCACCACACCTTACCATCAACGACTCCAACACCACCACCTCCTCCTCCTCCTCCCTTCTCCACCTCCACCACCACCGCCGGCAGTCGGTGCAACCCGATCGATAACACACTTGTCGATGATCTGTGCTTCCTCTCTTTCCTTTGGACCAACACTGTGCACACTCACACGCACGCACACACACACACACACATACGTCCCACCTTCAGGAAACGCCACTCATTTCCGAGCTTTCTTTCAGGAGACGCCTTCAGGAGAGTTTGAAGGGCGTGTCTACCTCCCTCGCTTCCTCCAGGGTCTCGACATCCCTGGCGACAAACACCTCCAGGCTAGAGAAAGAACACCTCCTGACGGGATCACATCGTCCACTCCTCTTCTCTGTCCCTCACATCTGCAAAAAAGAGTGAGAAGAAAGTTAAAAGTAGAGCTTGGGCGAAAAAGTTTGATTGGAACCCGTGTGTGGTGTGTTGTGTGTGTGTGTGTGTGTGTGTGTGTGTGTGTGTGTGTGTGTGTGTGTGTGTGTGTATGTGTGTGTGTGTGTGTGTCAACACTATCCAATAATAATAATAACAGAAACAAAATGCTGAAATATATGAGAGAAAACATAAGAAAAGGAGAAGAAAGAGGAGGAGGAGGAGGAGGAGGAGGAGGAAGAGGGAGGAGGAAGAGAAGGAGGATGGTGCTGGTGGAGGTGATGGAGGAAAGGATCTTCAGTAATCTCAAAATATCATAAATTATCACGTTTCAATCGTGTGGCAAATCCTCTGCCTTGGTAATAGAAGCTCTTCCCTCCCTCCCTCCCTCCCTCCCTTCCTCCTCCCTCTGCACTGTCCTCTCCCTCTATTACCTCTTAATTCCTTTTCTTCTGTTACAATGAGAGAGAGAAAGAGAGAGAGACAGAGAGAGTGAGAGAGAGAAGAAAAAAAATCACAGACAACGAAGCAAAGCGAAAGAAAATAAGGAAGAGGAATAGGAGGAAAGAGAGAGAGAGAGAGGAAGGAAGAATGGAGGAGGGAAAGAGGAGGAGAATGAAGCATGGACAATAAAAAAAAATATGTAAAAGTTGAAGAAAATTTTGAGGAACTTTCTTAGGAGACGGAGGAGGAAGAGGAAAAGAGAACCAGGAGGAGGAGGAGGAGGAGGAGGAGGAGGAGAAGCAAGAGGGAAGGAGGTGAGAGTGGGGGAGAAAAATAAAAAGAGTAAAAGAAAGAGGTGGAGGAGAGGAGGATTCTGGGAAAATAGAGAAATCAAACCCAGTGTGGAGGAGGATGTGAAGGAAAAATGAGAGAAAGGAAACGTAACAGGATCCTTCTGGGCTTAGAGAGAGAGAGAGAGAGGAGAGAGAGAGAGAGAGAAGAGAGAGAGAGAGAGAGAGAGAGAGAGAGAGAGAGAGAGAGAGAGAGAGAGAGAGAGAGAGAGAGAGAGAGAGAGAGAGAGAGAGAGAGAGAGAGAGAGAGAGAGAGAGAGAGAGAGAGAGAGAGAGAGAGAGAGAGAGAGAGAGAGAGAGAGAAAAAAAAAAAATAATGAGTGGCTAGGGGAAGGTAAAGTGACAGTTGCCTCTACATGGGTGAGGGAGAGGGAAGAGGGAGGGGAGGCGGTCAGTGAGAGGGAGAATGGGGAGGGGAGGGGATGATGGGGAGGAGTAAGGCTGAGAGGGAGTGGACGGGAGTGAGGAAGGAATGAATGGGAGATGAAGATTAAGTGATGGTGAGCCAGTAAGGGGAAATTAAAATCCTGATGGACCGAAGTTTCCTCCCAGCTACGTACAGACCGCCCACCTCTCTCCTCATCTCCCTTCTCCTCCTCTTCCTCCTCTTCTTCCTCCTTCTCATCTCACCCTTCTCCATCTTGCTTTTTTATCTCTCTCTCTCTCTCTCTCTCTCTCTCTCTCTCTCTCTCTCTCTCTCTCTCTCTCTCTCTCTCTCTCTCTCTCTCTCTCTCTCTCTCTCTCTCTCTCTCTCTCTCTCTCTCTCTCTCTCTCTCTCTCAACAGGTGTCAGGGCGGGGAAAGACGTACCCTCACCCTTACTTCCTTGGAACGGTCTCAGTGCCTCCTTCCGCTCTGAAATATCTCGTCCGTCAGCGATACAACAAAGATAACATACTAATTAATATATTCTGGACTCAGTGACTTTATACTCTTCTGGAACAATTCACTGAGGAAACCCAAACCATTACATCACTACAACAGATATGGTGCTTTTGTTTTTATCTTCTAAACACCCATCCATTTATGTTTGTAATTAGCGGTGATTTTTGGTGTTTTCTTTTCTTTTCTTTTTTCTTTCTTTCGTTCAGGCAAAGGCAAGAAGATGGGAGCGTTGGTGTGCAGTCTTGAGAGTTTTATATAAAAGGAGAGACGTTTATTGGCGTAGAAATCATGCCTATTCCGTGGTATTTTCACTTTCACTGCTATAACCACACCAACATTCCGCCCTCATTTTGATCTCTAAATATCTCTTACACCAACTGCTTATGAAATTCAAATCTACACATATCATTTGGACTCTTCATAATACTGCTTTTGTGACTATAACTCTCATAACTTTTTCTCTAAATTCACATATATTTTTACCTTCTTTAATTCTATCTGACCTTTCCATACTTCCCACATCCAGGAGTGTGTGTTATGTGAGCGTTGGTTCACTTCGTATTACCTGCTGTAGCCTCATCTCCTGGGCTACATGTTGTTGTGGTGTGGTGTGGTGTGGCAAGTGGGTGGGTGTGTGAGGGTGTGAGGGTGTGAGGGTGTGAGTGTGTGAGGGTGTGAGGGTGTGAGGGTACAGTAAGGCAAAGGTGGTGAGGGAAGGTAATAAACTGTTGCTGATTTATTCTTGGTTTTATTGATTTTTAGCTTCACCTTCATCCTCTGTTGTCTTATTTTCTTCTTCTAATAACTCTTACTTCTAGAATATTTCTCTGTTAACGCATTGGTATGGTGTATTAATGTTCTCTGTACTACTCTCTCTCTCTTTCTCTCTCTCTCTCTCTCTCTCTTCTCTCTCTCTCTCTCTCTCTCTCTCTCTCTCTCTCTCTCTCTCTCTTCTCTCTCTCTCTCTCTCTCTCTCTCTCTCTCTCTCATTAATGCTGTGTTCTTTGTGCTCTCTACCATTTTATTTTACTAATTATTGCCTATTCATTTTCATCGTTACCGTCACTTTCATTCATCACAACACAAAGCTTCTATCATTATTTTCCTTAATTTTTTCCCTCGGTTTTTTATTTTATTTATGAGAGCTGTACTCATTACTTTCACTCCTGTCGAGGTTAATCATTTGTTCACTCCTATTCTATATATTTTCTTAACTTCTTGGTGCACTGCCTCAAATTTTTCCCTTTCCGTTCAGTCCGCCGTTCAGTCAGCGGGTTGAAGTGAGGTGTCAGGAAAGCCAAGGTCACTAAAGCGGGAAAGTCAAGTCGTGCCGCAGGAAATCACCGGGAAAAAAGTCTATTGGTGGTATTGGTGGGATAGGACGGTCACGGCTGCTCTCTAGGGTGTAAGGAATAAGAGGGATGGTCCTATTTTTGTTGTTGCCGCTACTGCTAATGCTATTATTATTGTTATTATCCTCATCATCATCGTTATTATTATTATTATCATTGTTACTGTTATTACTATTATTAGAGGGGCGTCAAAGCCGTTGTTACTCTTCTAATTAGTGTCCAAGCTACTGTAATTAGCTTATAATAATCTTGACTTACTGTGTCGACCTCTGAAGTTGAACCTCATCAGAGGGAAGATTATTAGGTAGCTTATCATCCCTCAAACATAGGTAATTACGAGTGATTTCTCACTAATACCTTTATCAGGTCACCTCACACAACAGGTAATGTTGCTGCACCTTTATTTCAGCCACGTGTACAGTACATGTTTCGTAAGTTATGCCTGTCATGTGCACTCAAGTGTGTGTTACTTAATTATTCTTGATTCCTTCACTTGCTATTACTGAAACTCCTTTTTATTTATTTTTTGGCAGTACAAAATCGTAAAAGCGTCGGGGAGGCACTAGCAGACAGACATGCAGGTGCAGCACACATCAGACATGTCATGCCAGCGGATAAACTCTTAGTTATTGCCTGTTGGGATGACATAACATGATGGACAGTGACTGTGATAACATTTTGAACAAGCCAGAGTAAATCTTGAGCTGCTTAACGTCTGAATAACTCCAATTCAAAGGTCGTGGATGAGCAGCATGATAAGTGATGTGGGCTCTGATGCCAAGGGAGACTGAGCCTTCAGATGGACTTTTATCAAGCTGCAGAAAGGACAGGTAAGTGGGAGTGAAGTCAAGCAGCAGATGCCTTTCACTGATAACAAAGGTCAAGTCCTGCACAAAAGTCATCCGTGAAATGGAGAAACTCAACAATTTGCTTTGATTCTCACAATTTGAGAGTCACCGTCATCGTTAAATTGAAGATTTTCAGTAAAGTGCATTGAGGTAGATGGAACATTCGTAGGATTCATTTCCAATTACCTTACAGAAATAAATGCAATGTTTTCTTCATATTTTTGCTGATGGTGTGGCACTGTATGTTATCGCCTGTGTAGAAGTAGTACTAATGGTAATCCTTCTCATTCTAATAAAAAAAATATTCGATGTTCTTTTTCATGCTGCATGTTTTTTCTATGTCTTCCTTTCCTGCTAAGCTTTGATGGTTGGAACGGTGGGTGGAGAGGATCCTTCGCCTTTACTGTTCCTGTTCCTCTTACTTTGAATTAGATAATGTAGTTTATCTAAAAAAAATTCGGAAGGGTCAACAGGTCTGATCTTGTTTGTTCTTCCTTTGTCCTCCTCCTCCTCCTCCTCCTCCTCCTCCTCCTCCTCCTCCTCCTCCTCCTCCTCCTCCTCCTCTTCCTCTCCTCCTCCTCCTCCTTCACGCAGCGGGTCGCGACGAAAGGATGAAGGATCGGTGAATAAAGTGGGATGGAATTTTCGGCAAAGTTGCATCCCTGGGCGAGGCGGTAATGGGAGGGTTGAAGGGGGAGGGAAGGGAAAAGAAGGGGGAAGGGGAAGAGTAAAGGATGAAGGTGGAGATGGGGGGTAGAAGATAAGCTAGCCAACATAAAACAAATTGATGATGATGATGGTGATCGAGGTGGTGGTGATGAGGAGGATGATGATGATGAGGAGGAGGAGGAGGAGGAGGAAGAGGAGGAGAAGGAGAAGGAGGAGGAGGGAGGAAAGCTATATAAACATGTGGTCTATCTTCTGCTTCTCTAATAAAGCAATGTGCAGACTTTAAGTTGTTTTCCATCGATTTCCATGAATTTCCTAAGATCTTGACAACCTCCGATATATCAAAAATTTCTGCAGTTTTTTCGGCGCAAATTTATAATCTAAATTTTTTTTCTCTAAACTATCACGTTACTTGCCTTTCCTTCATCTCTATTGACAAGTTTATTTACATTTTTTATAAATAATATCACTTTTCTGGATCGATATTTATGGACCTCGGTAAATCGACTTTTAATACATTTCATGATCATTTTGAAGCAGCATTTTTCAAGCGAGTGCTGATATAGATTTTACCAGATGATGTGAATGAATTTATCAAGTGCCATGCAGTGTAATGGTAAGATAATCTACACGTAATGGAGTGTCACTTGAAAAAGAGTGATTTATTTTATTTCAATATACAAGGATTCCTAAAGAGTCCTTAACTAGTATGGCGAATCGGCTTTGATTACAAATGGTGTATATGATATCTGATTTTCGGAATGAAGTGAATTATCAGGTGGTAATTTTTATATAGTTCATAACTTTGTAGTAATTATAGTTTTGGTAAGTAGATAGCGAGGGTGTTGACCAGACTTAACCTAATTACAAAAGGTGATGAACTAATTGCCTTTCCTTGTTGGGAGCGATAAGGGTTAAGAAACGCTGATCAAATTCTTATACAAGTTTTCCTTTCCTCTTTTCCTTTCCTTTTTTCTCCACTTCTCTCCTAGTTAGCAAAAATTTTTTGGGAGGGAAATGGAGTAAGGTTACCAGCCACTCTGCCCTTCTTCCCTCCTTGCTTTTCCTCTATCCTCCTCCTCTTCCTCCTCCTCCTCTACCCGCCCAAAGGTGACTCACGGCCACAATGGATATATGAACTTTGGCATCTGAGTTATGATTGCTAAACTTTCTCCTCCGTTCGAATTCCAACCTTCATTTGCGAGTCCCTTCAGCCTGGAATCACTCAGGTAAAATTTAATTCCTTTGCCTACATTTTCTTGCTCCGTCTGTCCGTCCGTCGGTGGAGTCGATAAGTCACATAGTTAGTTAGTTAGTTAGCTAGTTAGTCAATCAGTCAGTCCTCCTATCCGTCTGTCTGTCTATATGTCTGTGTGTCTGTCTGTTTGTGTGTCTATCTGTCTGTCTGTTTGTCTGTCTGCTTTTCTCTTTTTTTCTCTCATTTTTTTCTCTCTCTCACAACACACACACACACACACACACACACACACACACACACACACACACACACACACACACACACACACACACACACACACACACACACACACACACACACACACACACACACACACATGTAGGATATGTGCCCACCCTCAGCTGCCAACCACACACCGCCTGCCAGCTAGACCAGACCACCCAGGAGAGAAAAATTCAGCAGCTTACCCTTGTCACCAAACCACCTTCCCTCTGAAAAGCCAACGGGGGAAAGCGCCAAAGGAGTAAAAGGACAAGGAGTTAATAGGAAAAAGAGGAACTGATAGCCCAAAAAGGATAAAATGTCATAAAATCACCTGAGTTGTGGTAGGTTGTAAAGATTAATAATTATAAGCAAGACGTTAAGTTATGAAGAGTAATGTACGAAAAGAGATGATGGGGGAGAAAAATGATGACAGATTTAAGGAGAGTGAGAGAGAGAGAGAGAGAGAGAGAGAGAGAGAGAGAGAGAGAGAGAGAGAGAGAGAGAGAGAGAGAGAGAGAGAGAGAGAGAGAGAGAGAGAGAGAGAGAGAGAGAGAGAGAGAGAGAGAGAGAGAGAGAGAGAGAGAGAGAGAGAGAGAGAGAGAGAGAGGAGAGAGAGAGAGAGAGAGAGAGAGAGAGAGAGAGAGAGAGATGAAGATAATACAAGAAACAGTAAACATAAACAAACGTACATGCAATTATTATTAACACAACCAATACAAAATTAAAAACTACATTACAATACACAAAATACCAAAAAAACGTGTGAGAAAAAAATGAATTACGAACATTATAAAGATAGCAAAAAAAAAAAAAAAAAAAAAAAAAAATGCGAAATCCAATACAAATAATACCAGATAAAAAAAAAAATCAGTGAACAGATCGACAGCTAAAAAAAAAAAAAAAAAAAATCAGGACAGCCGATAAAGAACAACAAAACAAAATGCAAAACAAGAGCA
>JAXIVD010005703.1:12500-15000 GCA_036785275.1 Cancer borealis
ACACACACACACACACACACATACACATACATACACACATACACAAACGCATACACACACACGTTAACATAATATTGTATCACCTCTCATCTTATTACGTAATTATATTGAAAAGAAAAGTAAAGCGATTACAGAACCAGGAAGTTACAGATCTGGAATTATATATAAATAGAATATATTTCCACTAATAATATATAATTAAAGAAAATAATCAGCTCAATCAGCAAACACTTGTGACTAAACTATATAGATTCTTAAATAAAATAGGAATTATTTTCACTTCATAATCACTACAAAAATACACAAAATATATACTAAATGTTTCTTAATTTGTACATTTAACACTGCACATCATTTTCAGACTTCTTCTAATCAAGGTGACCACAACGAAACAATGTGAGGAAGGTGAACGAGAACGAGATCGAAGAAAGGAAGGGAGCAAATAAAATAAAAGCAGGAAAGGAAAAACTAATATACAAAATGAAAAATCAGACTCATAAAATAAATAATCGAAGCGAAAGAAAATGAGGAAAAAGCTTGATATAAAATAAAACATGAAAGAAAAGGAAACAAAGAGAAATGGAGAAAGGAACAGGTAGGGAAGAAGTAAAAATAACAACATAAAGAAACTAAGAAAAAAATTATATAAAAAGGAGAACTAGAAGGAGTTGAAAGATGAGGACGGAAGGGAGGGAAGAATGAGGAAGTGGAAGGAGAGGAGGGAAGGGAGGGAGAGGAGGGAGTGGAGGGAAGGAGGACGGCAGACAGAACTTAACTCTTGGATTAATAATGCATGAACGACATTTGCATGACGGTAAGCAGTGAGAAGACTGATGAAAGACTTGCATGGACTCGAAACATTCACTGCAAGATAATGTAATAAGCTTTTACCTCATGCACAGGACATAGGCTCACGTGAAAGATGTAGACAGACAGATAGAAACATAAATAGACGGACAGATAGACAGATAGACAGACATAGATAGACAGACACGAGCATACGAACAGAAACGGACGAACAATGAAAGACATACAATACACAGACACATAAAGGGAAGGGAAATAAAGGGAAGGGAAATAAAGGGATAGACACAGCAGGTGAGAAATCAATGAAAAGAGACAGAGGTAATAAAAAAAATATATGAAAAGAATATGAGACAAAGCTTCAGAATACATGCAAGCGAACTCAGAGAGAAACGCCAATGAAATATAACAAAAAAAAACATACTATCTTTGTGAAATGTAGAATGGTTTTCATTCTTCATGTACCGAGAAGGATACTCTCTAAGAATATATACGTACAAGCTGTTTAAACACACCCCATCTAAAATATAATAATGTGTGTTCTGTAGCAAGTGTATTGTACTGTAGTGTATTTTTATCATCAACATCAATATCAATCTTTATGATTCTACTGCAGGACAAAAGCCTTCCTCGAGCTTCTTTACTAAATCCCCATCGGCTGCCTGTCTATTCCAGGCCACCCGAGCAAGAGTTCTTTTCTCTGTCTGATCTACTTTCTTTTTATCACCATCCCTAAGTTGCCATTCTATCATTCTAGTAATCCATTATTATATGAAACTAATTTTAGAAATAGTATTAATGATATTGTATGCCAATGCACGTTCAATGTTATTCTCGGCCGCGTTATCATCTACGTCTACTCCTTGATCCATGATGCTCTATCTATCCATCTATATATCTATATGCCTCTATCTCTCCATGTTATGCTAATGCCCCCTTCTCTGGGACGGGTCTGATTCCCGCCGTGGCTTGTTCCTCCAATGCTGTGGTAATTGGGACCCTTGTACATATGTGGTTGGGTGAGTTGATATTGATACCGAACAACGCTGTGTTTAGGCCTCTTGGCGACGAACGCATTTAGTCTGATTCCTCTCGGTGTACCTGTCTAGTGTCGCTCTATTGATGACTGGAAAACGCAAGTCTCTTCACCATGGCAAGGCTGTGCTCCATCGAGAGGTTGTTTTTATAAAAGAATTACAAAAAATAAATAATTCTTAAGTTCAAGCATCGAGTCGCAACAATATTCTTTACACAATATAGTGAGGTCCATCCCACTGTCTCTGTTTTCTTTAATGACAACGATGAGTCCTGAAAATATAAGGCATCCGCTACAGGTTTGCGAAATTAAGTTATCGCGTTTCACTACCTACACGAGGAAGGATGAGTGACCGTGATAGCCGCTGGGAACACTGCCTCCCACAGGCTTTGGCGGGAAATGAGTCTCGAAAGAAAAGTGGTTGGATAGCGAGAAGGAGGAAAATTGGGTGAAGGAAGAGGAGGTGGTGGCATCGATCTTGTGGTGAAGATGCAGGAAGACGAGGACGAGGACGAGGACAAGGGTGATGAGATGAATATAAGATAAGAATGTTCAACTTCATCACATACAGCAAGAGTATTACAATGATTTCCTTGAACTTATTTTTGACAGAAGAAAATAAAAAGATAGATTAACATTAAAATTCATGATTGAAACATT
>JAXIVD010005703.1:20000-27618 GCA_036785275.1 Cancer borealis
ACTTTTCGCTTATCCATTCTTGTTTTTACTCTACGTCCTCTTCCTCCTACTACTTCTCTTCCTTGTTTGACTATTTTATTCTCCTTTTTCCTCCTCCTCCTCCTCCTCCTCCTCCTCCTCCTCCTCCTCCTCCTCCTCCTCCTCCTCCTCTTCCTCCTATCTTGTGCAGCGAGGAAGATTCAATCACAAAGATACATTAATAGGCTTGACTCTCTTAATTAACAGTGTCAATACTCATTCTGCGGTCGTGTGTTGTGTGTCTTCAGTGGGGTTGGGGGTTGTAGACATCTTACACACTCTCTCTCTCTCTCTCTCTCTCTCTCTCTCTCTCTCTCTCTCTCTCTCTCTCTCTCTCTCTCTCTCTCTCTCTCTCTCTCTCTCTCTCTCTCTCTCTCTCTCTCTCTCTCTCTCTCTCTCTCTCTCTCTCTCTCTTTCTGTCTCTCTCACAAAAAATAAATAAAATAGACAGAGATACAATCAAGAATCAACGAACCGTAGCAAAAGAAGACAAGCCTGACAAATGACATCGTTTCAGACAACCCACAGACTTCTTTCTTCTTGAGCCTCGCCTCCACCAAACATACACTCTGGATGCTCGGACATTTTTCTCCCTTTTCTCTCCTTCTCTGCTACAATCTTTCTCTATGTTATTTCAGCAATCGTTTCTTCATCTTTCACAATATCTTTCTCTTTGGTCTGTCCATTTTTCCTTTCTGTTTCCTCCAGTTTGCTTCCCTCCAATCATCATCAACGGAGGTAAGGAGGTATCCATGAGGTGGTCTTCCTGAAGGTGAATCGATCCAGCAGGTGACTCTCTAATGAAGCTGATGAAGCAACATAATTTTTTCATCACCTCTGCTGCTCTACCATCACCACCTCTTCCCACCAGCGACCCGCGACACCAAGAGGATTCCCCTGGGTTTGAGACGTCAGGTGTATTGTTTATGATGCACAAGTCAGGTGTCCACGGTTCCGCAACTTCTGACAGTCCGCGAACTCTGCCTCTCCCTCGTGATTTATCTTGTCGCGTGTCACTCCCACGACGGCGAAGTTGATGGTATGACAGCTTCATCGTCTGTTTAGGTTTTATTCATAGAAACACGACGCCTCCTGCTGGTCGCGTCCCTGCTGCGTCACCAAAGGAAGAAATACTGTTAAGATACACAATCTTCAACCATGCTGTCGAAGTTTTGTTATAAAAAGAAGAGTTGGCAGACTCCCTCTCTTCTTTTTTTCTTGGATGTCCTTGAACTGTGATTGTTTTGTATCAGAGTGTAGTTCAAACCCAGTCTCTCCCCACTTAAAACTCGTTGCTAAAAACACCTAAAATGACATGCACTGCCGATTAACCCACATTAACCAGTGTGCGTGAGGTGCATGGACTAGTACCCCTGTCCCGCACACATCCATACTGAACAAATCATCATGAAAAAAACTGCTTCCAGCTTTCAGATACCATCCTCACACCAAATTCATTTATTTTTGTTTATTTTTACGCTAAAGTGTGCATATGTCAGGCTCCCACGATCTTGTGTCACGGATAAAAACAGCTCCCTCTTGTCTAGACAAAACATATATTTATGGTACACTTACCAACTAGTTTCAAGTAATTCCAAAGAGAAGCGTTGGAACTGGTATGCAGTTAATGAATAAATAATGTGGACTCGACTACTATTATCATTCTTCTTTAGTAACACGTCTTGCTACCGCCGCTACTGTCTTTCACGATTAATGGCTTCGTCCTGCGACAACACAAAAGGGAGACACAGGAGCGGTTAGGTATCCCTCCTTTTCCTCGTATCCCCCATCCCACGAGGTACTCCTGACACTCACACTCCCAAGAACCCTTAATGCGTTCTTCACCTTATATAGCGCCCCTAAAACTGAAAAAAACCTCGGATGCAGATTTCACCAGGATGCATATGTTCCCCTGCAGTGACTTCCTCCGCCATGCATCACCAGGAACACGCTGAGACACCTTCACTGCCAGGCTAATATTTGACTTCAATCACTGTCGCCTCTCTGTGCTTCTTTTCTTCGCTGCTGCTGCGTGTATAAAGAGTCATTTGTCGCCCTGTCCGTACTAATGAACTGATCTCTGTCCAATTAGTCAGTTTATTCTGTACGATGCAAATTGTATTACATTGCAATTAACTCTTGCTAATGATATTTATAAGAAAAATAGATTCTTTTCGCATAGTATCGAACTCTCCTTAATTAATCGAGGTTTTCTTTTCTTATCTTTCAGCTTTTTTTTTATAATAATTTGAATGTTCGTTAATATACTCTAATTACAATTTTCTGTTAAATTAATAATGATATCAAATACATGAAAAAGAAGAGGTACTGATGTATGTATATTACGTTTTCGTAATAAGAAATATATTAAAATCACTGCTATTATTTATTCATTACTATATATTATTATTAGCATTATTAGTAGTTATTATTATTATTATTATCATTATTTTGTTTTTATTTCATTAGAATTATCATTACTATTACTATCATTTATTGTTATTATTGCTATTACTGTTAGTATTATTTTTATTATAACATTTTATCAGTCTTATCATTATTATTAATTATTACTATCATTAGCATTATTCTTGTTTTCTTAATATCATTTTCATCATCTTCCTCCTCTTCCTCCTTCTTCTCTTCCTTTTCAACATTATCATCATCATCATTATCATCATCATCATCACCATCATCACCCTCATCATTCCCTTCATCATATACATCAGTACATCATTATTCCCTTACTTGCCTCCTCATCTACAGCCACCCTCTTTCTTCTCCATTGCATGTTACTCCTGTCTTTCTTTCTTTCTAATTTTTCTCTTACATCCCCTTGGACCCATTCACCCTTGCCTCTCCCTTCACTCCCTTTTCCTTCATGTAACCAACCACGTTCCTTGATCCCCTCTCCTTTTTTTTTTAGTTCTGTTTTCATGTTTTCCGTTGCTCCCCCTTCACTTCCCTTCCCATCACATGCATACCGTCAGCACACAAGACAAAAACAGTGTAAACATCAGTTGTATTTCACGCTGGAAAACACTTATGTATGTTTATTTTGTAAACAGGTGCAGCACTTTGACATTTGGTGTGTGTGTGTGTGTGTGTGTGTGTGTGTGTGTGTGTGTGTGTGTGTGTGTGTGTGTGTGTGTGTGTGTGTGTGAGTGTGAGTGTGTGTGTGTGTGTGTGTGTGTGTGTGTGTGTGTGTGTGTGTGTGTGTGTGTGTGTGTGTGTGTGTGTGTGTGTGTGCACGCGCGCGCGCCCTTGCGTGGTGTAAAAATAAAATATTACTTTTATTCTACTATTACTATTTCCTTCATGGGAATCGAGCCAAATGTTAGCTGTATTCGAAAAAAAAAAAAATTTATTCTTTCCTCATAAGATACGTAGGAGATCAATAAATGAATAAAACTAATTGAAACACAAAATGATAAAATATCATTTGCAGTGTAGGGAAAATTGTTGATGTTGAAGGGAGGCAGAGAGCCACAAGCCGATTCGAGGGACAGTGAATAATAGAAGGAAAGGGAATTATATATTTTTCCCCTCGGATTAGAGATGAGCCTCGGGATACTAATGGCCGCCTCTTTGGTTTTTGCTAACAAAAATAAGAAGAAGAGGAAAAAAAGGAAAGAACCACAAGCTCAATAATTGCAGTATTTTTGTTCGGCTATTAGCGTTATTCATGTTATGTCGTATGATTGAAAAAATACTAAACGAATAATAGAGATGACAGAACACAACAACAGCAGCAGCAGCAGTAGCAACAGACATGCGTCCCTTCACACACTCCTGCATGGTAGGTGCTGAGGTGCTGCCATGCCTTCTTAATACACTACGACGCCTGGTGTTATGAGCGTCATGACTTTACAAGCACACACGAAAATGTTCCCTACTGAGCATTATACGGGACTGCGCTTCCCTGTGACTCCTCCATGCTATCTCTGTGACGCAGTCCTCCCACCTCCATTGAAAGGAAGTGTTATTGGCACTATCTCGCAGAAAACACCCGGTTCCTGGGCCTTTGGAACAGCACTTTCCCAATTTTCCACTTTTTCGTGACGGAAACCCTTTGCCTGTAGTGAGAATTACCATTTTATTTTACCTTTCTCTGTCTACGTGCGACACACTTCCTTCAGCCTTGCAGTAAGAACGATATACCAATTTATGTTCTCTTTGGTAGTGTTCTGGTGGGCAGGTGGCTCAAAGGCAACGCGGCACTGCATTTTTCAAACTGACGTGCAGCGCAACTGTGCCCGGGACATACCTTGAAACTATTACTCACTTTATCAATAGTATCATGAGTAATACATTTTTGAATAGTGCTCTTTGTAAGCCCATCAGTGATACCAAAATTCTTCAAAATTCTTTTTCACAAGTAAAGGCTGTTTACTTGAATATGTGTTGTTAGTGCGATACTTATACTCACAGTTTTACATGAAAAAACTATTTCCACTATAACAAAGAAACAAAGAACTCAACAGTTTGTGTGAAAGGTTTTTTAAAACTCTCCTGGTAACAGTGATGGACACCACCTGGTCATGCAGGAGTGTGTGCTGGTGTGGGGGAACTTTACTCAGCGTCAGAAGTAAAGTGACTCAGAACGACAATGTTCATTCCATAAGGAGCCAGAGAGTCTATAAACATGCATCATTCACCTATAGACCTTGCCAAGCCACGCCCACCTCACCATCCTCACCATTCATAGGAAATACATGAAGATCATTTTTATACCTTAAAGACATTAAAAATATCAATGGCACGCATTCAAAAAATTAAGGAAATCTCATCTAAAGCTCCTTCCAGACTGGAACGTCGCCAGGTTAACGCTGGCTGGGGAGCAGCACCAAAGCCTGTTTCATTGCCTAAGACACACACGATCTTGGTGGTAGCAAAGGCTTACAACAGGTAATATATGACAGGGAAATTAATGATCCAGGACAAAATTACTTGCTAGAATGTTCGAGTAAGTTCACAAAACTTTAAAATCTCATAGATCATTGTTTAAACCATATAATGAGTGGTGGTGGCGTCAAAGCTTGGAAAAGAGAGAGTGAGAGAGAGAAAATGAGAGAGAGAGAGAAATTTTAAAAAATCGTTCTAACAGCTGAAGTCTTCACCTTCACTTCTCTCACCCTTTCTTTACCCGGTCATAAATATTTCTTCCTCTTGCTCCTTGCCACATACATTCACTGTCACCCTAAAAACACAAACTCAGCACGTATGGACAGACAGACAGACAGACAGACAGATAAACACACACACACACACACACACACACACACACACACACACACACACACACACACACACACACACACACACACACACACACACACATACACACACCTACGCGCACACACACAGGGACAGGACTGGTAGCTCGTTGAATAGAGAAAAAAATATTTGTGTACGTAATATGTATTATGATATTGTTACTCCGTCAACAATGGCCTTTCCAGATGAGACTTCAAACCCGCCATTACTATTAAATGAGAAACAATTAGATTACCAACAACGTAACATTCAGGGTTCAGGTTTAAGCTCGCCATTTCAGGAAGAACATTTATTTGTACATGACACGATTATCCACGAATTCAACACGTTCGTGGTAGTGATTACAAGCCATTTCAGAGGGCGGTACAATTAAGCTCATGTGACGGTATAATGAAATTCAAATGACAGTACAATGATGTCTATAGGACGGTACGATTAAACTAAAAAGGACATTATTATCAAGTTCGGAAGACGGTACGATAAAACTCAGATAATGGTAAAATAACTTTCAAGGACGGTACAAATAAGCTAACACTGTATTTGTTCATTTACTTGTCTGCTGGAATAGAGTTTTCAAGAAAGAGTTTGTATCATAAGCGGTTAATCCTAAACAATTATTGGAAAGAGTTTATCCTCACGTCTTGGAAGGAACCGTGCGATCTGATCTCATTATGGGATCAGATATAGTTTCAGGTGCACAGATTCTCATCCTCATCAAGTACGACTATTACTTGCATTTTATTTATCAGAAAAAAACGAATGGAACTAATCTCCTATGACCTTATTAATTATCTCTTTCTCTCTCTCTCTCTCTCTCTCTCTCTCTCTCTCTCTCTCTCTCTCTCTCTCTCTCTCTCTCTCTCTCTCTCTCTCTCTCTCTCTCTCTCTCTCTCTCTCTCTCTCTCTCTCTGTCTTTCCTCCTACTCCTCCTCCTCCTCCTCCTCCTCCTCCTCCTCCTCCTCCTCCTCCTCCTCCTCCTCCTCCTCCTCCTCCTCCTCGTTCTTCTCCTCCTCTTCATTGTCACTAATACTTTGCAAGTTTAGGAAGCCTATTCTCTCCGATATGGAGGTATCGAAAGTCTATACTCTCTTCTGCTAATGAAGACGGACAGCCTGTTGCCCGCAACTCATCTCTACCGCACACGATGAAGGAGGAAGAGGAGGAAGAGGAGTAGGAAGAGAAGGAGGAGGAGGAGGAGGAGGAGGAGAAGGAGGAGGAGGAGGAGGAGGAGAATAGAGGCAGAAAAGAGAGGAGGAAGGGAGGAGGTTGGATACTAGTGAAGGAGGAAGTGGTGAAAGATAAGGAAAAAGAGGATAATGCGAAGATAGTCAGGATAGAGGAGGACAAGGAGGTGGAGGAGCAGCCTATGTAGGTGAGTGAGAGATAAGGAAGATGGGAGTGGAAAAGGGCGTGGAGTGAGGGAGGATAATTATAGGGTGTAGGATGGAGAAGTGGAGGTGGGAGTGACGTATCTGAGAGAGAGAGAGAGAGAGAGAGAGAGAGAGAGAGAGAGAGAGAGAGAGAGAGAGAGAGAGAGAGAGAGAGAGAGAGAGAGAGAGAAATAAATAAAGAGAGAGAGGAAAGGAAGGAAGATATGACAGACGTAGGTAACAGAAAACAGAAAACGGAAACCATGTGAGACCAGACACGATAAAAACGAAACCATGATGGAAAATTAAAAAAAACTCAAAAAAGCGGGAAAATGAGGAAGAAAAAAAAGAGATAAGGAAAATAAACCTATTCACCTCATCCCATCTAAGAGAAAAAATAAAGAGGAAAAAAAATTGAAACTTTAAGAGGGAGAAGAAACACGATATGAAAACTTGGAATCGATTCTGTTTAGGGTTTCATAATTTCAATAACGCGGGAAGAACATTCTGCATCGATAAACCATCCTCTCTCTATCTCTCTATCTCTCTATAAATCTATCTCTATCTATCTGGGTTCTAATATCATTACTGTATTATTAACAAAATGAGGATGAGAAAGAGATTATAGATACACCGGAAAGAAGAGAATAATGATGAATATTTCTTTTTCCCCTTAAGAAAACAAGACATGAGTGGTCGCCTTACCAGTGCAGCAGAAGCAGAGGACAGTGGCGTGGAGGCCTGTGAGGAGGAGAAACAATATATATATTAGTATAGGAATGTAAGTGAATAAATATGTGTTTATGTGCATGTGTGTGTGTGTGTGTGTGTGTGTGTGTGTGTGTGTGTGTGTGTGTGTGTGTGTGTGTGTGTGTGTGTGTGTGTGTGTGTGTGTGTGTGTGTGTGTGTATTGTTAATAATGATAATAATGATAATGAGATGGTGGGCCGAGC
>JAXIVD010005704.1:2500-7500 GCA_036785275.1 Cancer borealis
ATAATAATAATAATCATTACTCATAGGTAAGATTCGTTCGCTATCGTTCATGTTTAGCAGACTAACACAATTTGGATCAGCTGTGACTGGCAACTCGACAACAGTTCGGTGATGCAATGTTCGGCTCATCATCCCAGGTCGCTACTTTTTTTTTTAACCTATTTGTACCTTCATTTGGTTCAATGAATTCATACTGAAATTAATACATCTATCATAAAACATTATTATTATTATCATTATTATCATACTGGAAGAAGCTATGAACAGTCCCGTTGGAGAGGCACACAGTAACATTACCAAAAGAGTCAGTGAAGGTCTCCAAGAACAAAGAAGGAAAGACAAAAGAAAAAATACCCAATGGAAAGGAAGTCTAGAGTAGCACAACAAACAATGGCCACTTAACCCAAGACATTCAACTCGACCAAAGTAATATAATTGGTCCCTCTTTACCAGATATATATAAAAAGGTTTCTCGCTATTTCCACTGTGGACTCCAGGGACTTTCTTTTTTAATATCGTGGGTCATAAAATCATAAAGTTTTGTCTGACGTGTAAATGCTCTGAAAGGATGAGTTTGTGCTTCGAATTTGATAGTTTAAAAGTTAATCACGAACTAATTTCACGTCAGGAAGTACGGGAATGATTTTTACTAGAGCTAACCAACGAAAAAAAAAAAAAAAAAAAGGATAGGCATTGTCTGTTGTAATGTCTGGCCTTCACACACAACGCATTGTACAAGAATAGTAGTGAATAATGGGATGAAAAACACTACTGAATTTCAAACACAAAGCAAGATCAAGCCCCAAACTGACTCTCTTTTCTGGTGGTTCATATCACCACACCACCAATACTATTCTTTTTGTCATACATTTCCACTTTTGTAATAAAAAAATGTGTACTCTTGCATCAAACCATCGAGTAGGTTCTATGCTGCTACAACGAAAATTAATTATTCAGTAACGGGGGGAACAGTAGCCTTGGAGCCGCGTGCACCCAGCTGGTGCCTCGGTCCTGGACTCACGCCTTGTATTAGCAAGTGTTTCAGGGAACACTTCCAACACGGTAAAGAACAACTGAAACACGATACAAGGGCTTTCTACCAGCGTGAAAGAGTGACAGCGAGCGGACATAGGCAGGGATACTGACTGACTGCTTACTGATTGGAAACTCCTGCAGAATTAAAGGTTGTCTCTGTTGACTGGCTAATATCCCGCCTCTACATTGGGTTAACCCGCGACTGTTTATACTAACACATTCATAGTGAAGTAAAGGCTTAGTGTGTGTGTGTGTGTGTGTGTGTGTGTGTGTGTGTGTGTGTGTGTGTGTGTGTGTGTGTGTGTGTGTGTGTGTGTGTGTGTGTGTGTGTGTGTACAGTGTGTGTGTGTGTGTGTGTGTGTGTGTGACTATAAATACACGCGCACGCGCAATCCCCTCCCCCCACTCACCCAAAACACACACACACACACACACACACACACACACACACACACACACACACACACACACACACACACACACGAAGAGTATCAGTACTCTGCTTGAACGTTTCGAGTAGTAGGTTTTATCTTCCCTTGTGTAGTACTTGTATGTTCCTTCAACTCTTGCAGGATCCAGTCTCAGCTTACAAAGAACTTCTTCGTCAAATATTAACTCAGATTAACTTGTGACAGGTAGTGAAGCAAATGAGAAGAATGAGGGAGGAATGGAGAGACTTCAGAACAGAGAGGACTTGTTACTCATCTTTTCCCTTTCCTCTCTTCCGCCTCGTCTTTTTTTCCTCAACTGAGCTTCTGGTCGAAAAAGATTCCCATAAACCACGAATCTTGATGAATTTGCAGAATTTTATATCTCTCTCTCTCTCTCTCTCTCTCTCTCTCTCTCTCTCTCTCTCTCTCTCTCTCTCTCTCTCTCTCTCTTTCTTTCTTTCTTTCTCGCAGGACACAGGTCAGCACGTCCCCTCCCTGTCGTCCCCTCCGTCCCAACACGTGGCACAGCACCGTCCGTCCCATCTCCCTCACGTGATCGCGGTGCCTGATAACGTGAATCATGTACTCAAGGATGACAGAAAACGTTACTTTAGTAAGAAAAAAGTTTACGTTCCAAGAACTAGACATATAGGCGAATTTTGTAAGAGTATGTTAAGTAGAGTAAAGAAGATGAAGAGGAGGAGGAGGAGGAGGAGGAGGAGGAGGGGAGGAGGAAGGAGAAGGAGAAGGAGAAGGAGGAAGGAGGAGGAGGAGGAGGAGGAGGAGGAGGAGGAGGAGGGGATAACGTAGAGATTGGCTTATTATTATTATTATTATTATTATTATTATCATTATTATTAATACAATTACTATTATGCGTGGCTGGTGAATCCACGGTGCTATCCAAGGGGGCAGCGTGTTGGACAGAATAAGGAGAGTATGAGAGGCTCCTCTCTCTCCCTCTCCCTCTCTCTCTTCTCTCTCTCTCTCTCTCTCTCTCTCTCTCTCTCTCTCTCTCTCTCTCTCTCTCTCTCTCTCTCTCTCTCTCTCAAAGTATACCTTCCATTCTTTCCCTCACAAGCCCTTTCCCTTCTTTCTCATTGTCCCGACCATTTCCTTCCTTCTACTTCTCTCCCATTGTCACGCTGAGAACAAAATGATCTATTCATAGAAATTGAGTGTGTGTGTATGTGTGTGTGTGTGTGTGTGTGTGTGTGTGTGTGTGTGTGTGTGTGTGTGTGTGTGTGTGTGTGTGTGTGTGTGGGTGTGTGTGTGTGTGATAGATATAAATAGATAGATAGAGATAAAGAGAGAAAGAAAAGAGAGTTACGTCAGTGTTGAAGGAATGTATTCTTCGTCCACACCTGGTAGGATCACGTGACCACATTAGAGGACCATAAAAAGTCCTGCCGGTGTCCCTCTTTGAAGGCAGAACAAAAGGTGATAACTATAAGAGCGTTTCTTTGCATATACATTGTGTAAGTCGCACGAAGAGCACAGTGGGAGGGAATGACCGTCTGTAATGTTTACTAATATGCAACAACAAGGAAAGAAGAGAGTTATGCGTAGGGAGGGGAGAGAGAGAGAGAGAGAGAGAAATGGAGAGGAGGGAAAAACATAAGGAAAAACATGATTAATATACTAACCATCATTCATCACTTTTTCCATAACAACAGTCGCTTACGGAACTAAAACCTTGGCCCCTTTTTTTCTATCGGTCTAAATCCGAAAAATATTAATAAAAGCGAGTGTAAAAGGCGATTTTATTGGATTTTATTGAATTACGTTGTGTAAGTGGAGTGAAAGGCGGCTGGAGGTGAATACAGACAAGTAAAGTGGATCAAATTAAGTGGTGTAATGGTGTGACTAGTGGTGGAAAGTCTACATAAGTGGATGACAGTGGTTATATGTAGGAGTGGTTATGGAGGCGTAGATGGTGACGGGTAACTTACATAGGCTGTGTCGATCGGAGGAGACAGTCATAAGGAAGGTTAGTGTAGTGAGTGACGGCTTATGTACGTGATAATATGTATATAAGAAAAAAAGTAGTGATGTGTGTCTGTAGGTGGATGAAGACAGTGATATGTTGTGGAGGGCGAGCTCTGTTTGGGAGAAAATAGACTCATTCAATCTGTCAGTCCAGTGGCAGTAAAGGTAGTCTCTGGGGGAACACCCGTGAGGGGAGAGGAGGAAGAAGGAAGAAGGAAAAATGGAAGGGAAACAGAAAGAGAATGGAGGCATAGGAGAAGAGACGATAAGGACGAGAAGTGGCGGAGGGAAAGAAGCAATAAAAATGGGGGATAAATGGTGAAAATGTGAATAGAAACACGAAGAGAAAAAGTCCATACAAAACGACTAACACTGAGTCTGTACATACAATATGAAACTAAAAAACTAGACATACTCTTCATTCTGACCCAAACACCTCAGACTGACAGGAGAGGCAATAGAAAGACGAGGGTAGTGAGAGAAGCCTAGAAGCCCTTCTTGTGTTCTGTGGGGAAGGAAGATTGATGGACAGAGTCCTTACACGCAGCCTTCCTAGTGATCAGCTTAAGTCCATCCAAAAAGGCTGCCGCAGGAGACTGATTCGTCTTGTGAATGGGACACCGAAACTTATTACGGCCCACTGATGTGTCCTGGATGTGAGGTGGTGTTAATGTGATGTGTTGCAGAGGTGGTGTTAATGTGATGTGTTGCAGAGTGTTTGAGTGTGATGTTGTTTTGCTACCCTGTGGTGTGGTGTGGTGTGGTGTGGTGTGGTGTGGTGTGGTCTTCGTTACATTATGAGTGTCTACACCACAACCAGGAGCATCAGGAACGTTATTCTCTGCCGTGAAGATGTACGTCTGGGCGCGACGCACTCCACCAGGAGAGACACCTTCACTTCTTGACAGAACGCGACCTTTGGCGGTGTAAAGGTGAGGCAGAAACAGTTTCACATTTTTACCTCCGCTTCCACCTGGCTGATTTCTGTCCGAGACACTGCTATGGTGAAGGGATGTTAAGTCACCGTCTGAGTGACTTGGTCCACAAGGCAGACTGGATGAGTTTAAAGCTTTGGTTATACTTGAAAATAAGTCTCCCCTCACTTCCCTTTCTTCCTCGTGGAAACAGGTGTGCGAGAGGGAGGTCAGGA
Source organism: Cancer borealis (assembly GCA_036785275.1). Lineage (NCBI taxonomy): Eukaryota > Metazoa > Arthropoda > Malacostraca > Decapoda > Cancridae > Cancer > Cancer borealis. Next base: position 7,106 of record JAXIVD010005704.1, read on the forward strand.
TATCACAGGCGGAGAATTATTTCCTGTTGAGCCGACAGAGTGTGGAGTCAAGACCGCCAGCCATGGATTCTCTGCTCTCCAAGGTCACTTAAACGAAGATACACGACAAACAGGCCAAGACAACTACTTGCTGCGGATTTGCTAATGCGTGGTTCAAAAATACTAATCTTAACATCTTCCACAGCCGCCACGTGTTATACGAGTCTGTGTCGGTAGTAAAACTGTGCAAGGAAAGGGAAAACCGAGCCTGATCTCAAAACACATGTAGCTTTCTTCGGTCAAGACTCAGTTATGAACGTAAATTCTTTACTACATAATGAACCTAATTTATCTTCAGCCCAAAGCCAGCGGCGTTAAAATCTTTCTTCTTTTTTGTGGCTGGTAAGATCCATCCA
>JAXIVD010005704.1:12500-15000 GCA_036785275.1 Cancer borealis
TAATGAATCTGGTTTTCATTAATCGAACAAATTATATAGCGTTATATGTAAGGGGACAAGCGATAAAGCACCTTTAAGTAATCGCCCCGGAGCTTACATTTCACGGCTGATATAATGGAGTTCCCTTAGTCTCCTCTCTCTCTCTCTCTCTCTCTCTCTCTCTCTCTCTCTCTCTCTCTCTCTCTCTCTCTCTCTCTCTCTCTCCCCCTCTCTCTGGTCGTGCGTGCCTTCTATGGGTTATGGGTAATTAGCTTCGGTTCATTAAGAAACGGACACGTCTTTCGAACAATACTTTAAGAACCATAACCCAGCCTAGCCTAACCTAAATCTGATCTAACCTAACCTAACCGTCTTGGGCTGAACGTGGATCATTCTCACTACTGGACGACAGACGAAAAACCCCCCCCAACTATCGGAGACTTGAATTGAGGTCAGGCTTTCAACACTTCCAATGATCTTTTTTTTCTAACAATGAAAGGTTTGAAGGAATGTATGATGAAGGATATGCATGCAGCTCAGGAAATTGTCCAAAAAGGTTATCTCCCTCATCCTGATTCAAATACAGGAATACAGAAGTTAATATAGGAAGGAATAAACATGAATACATAGATATATGCAGAAATATTTGCTGCTTTCATCCCCCGCACCAGCGATCACGTGTCCAGCCAAATATTGCACTTGATGAGAATTGAAGTGGGAAATAAAATAGGGTGGTGTATGGGGATAAAAAAAATAAAGAAGGGTGAATGTGTAGACAAAGATGAAAAGCAGGAACGTAAAAAATGAAAAAGTTGGGGGGCTGACCCTCTCCATCTGCCAAGCCAAGGGCGTCAGGTTCCCGTTTGCACATTAACGTGAGAAGAAAAATTCGTTCATGTTTTAAAATAGTCTCTCAGGAGTTTTATTCCTTCCTCATCACACTTGTCTTTTCCAGCCCCGTATCCCCGTAGCCCTGTAGCCAGCTGGTGGATAGAGTTGATGAAAAGTAATTAAGGAGTCGAGATTGGATAAGTTTACCAGCCAAGTATACGCAGTTGTAAAAAAGTGAGGATGTTTCGAAATCAGAGAAGGAGAAAACTGAATGATAGTAAAGATTAAATATAAAGCGATTTCACTGCATTTTATGGTGTGTATCTGCCATATTTTGACATTAAAAACGACCCAGATGAAAATGTAGAAAAAAATACTTCCTTGTGTAATAAATATAAAATTAAATTTTACTTGCGATTAATTTGCTACACACACACACACACACGCACACGCACACGCACGCACACACACACACACACACACACACACACACACACACACACACACACACACACACACATTACTGTTATTATTAATCTCCATTAAAGCCTAGAAGCCAAAATCTCGCACACACAAAAACAAAATCCTTTCCATCATGAATATTAATTTCCATTACGGAACTGGAACCCAAGTCTTGAGTAAGAAGTATAAAACGAAGGACTCTGAGTACCCAATCAGGAAGAACGACTCTTCAATCATAAGGAGAGGATGACAAGTGATGCAATTGGGTGAAAGAAACTTGACGAAAATATAACTCAAATTAACAAGGAAATGACACTCGTATATCAATCTATCAATGAAAAGAAAGTAGAAGAAAAAATACAAATCGAGAACCGCATAAAAAAGTTAACTGATAGAAAATATAGAAAAAAAGGCTTAAAATAATGAATAAAGTATGAAATAAAATTACTTTGACAATAAAAAAAATATACAGAAGTTATTGTCGGAAAAGTAAAAGCAATGTACAAAAAATACAACAAAAATATATAATTGTCTCTCGTGTGTGTGTGTGTGTGTGTGTGTGTGTGTGTGTGTGTGTGTGTGTGTGTGTGTTTATCATACACATTTCTACGACTTGAACTCATTTAAGAGAGGAGGATCAAGACACCTGCAACCTTAATTAGCCTCCTTTTTTTTTATATTATTCTTACTTCTTTAGGGAACTGAAAATCCCAAGGGGGCTTTCTTTCTATATACTTTTTTTTTTATAGCTCTTGGCCGGTTCTCAAATAGCATTACAAAAAGATAAGTGCTGTGAGAAATAGGAATACAGTGAAGAAAGAGAAAAAAACGAGATAAATAGATATAGAAAGCCAGATAGATAATAGGTAAGTCGAGAGAACAAAACACAATTAAGCTCAAGAGAAAGGGGAAAAAAAAAGAAAAAAAAGAAGAGTGAAGAAAACTGTGAGGTCTAAGAGACAAGAGGACAAAAGAGGAGTGGTAAGAAGGAGAACCAATGGCGGGGAAAAGGAGGGAGTGTGGTAGATGAGGAGACACTTGCACAAGATTAAAGAGAATGAGCCTCTTTTTGGAAACTCCAAAAAAATGTCCATTAAACTCAATGGTGGGGAAAGACGTAAGGATGGAGGAAAAAAAGAAAAAGAGGAGGAGGAGGAGGAGGATGGCACAAGGAAAATATGGCAATGTGAAAAGGGGAAAAAAACTTATTGCAAAGAAAAAATGGTTA
>JAXIVD010005704.1:20000-27617 GCA_036785275.1 Cancer borealis
ATATATATACACACACACACACACATATATATATATATATATATATATATATATATATATATATATATATATATATATATATATATATATGAATATGTGTGCGTGCGTGCAGCAGCAGCAGATGATGGTGGAAGCAGCAGCCTCTCAGGTCAAGTGCAGGATTTGGCTGCACATTTGTGTGCTACTAAACTCTACTTGGCCCAGTTGCCTGTATGTGTGTGTTCATGTGCGCGCGTGTGGGTGTGTATTTTTTTTTTGGTGTGTGTGTGTGTGTGTGTTAAAACAACGTAAGACACATATAGATCTATTAATAATAGTCATGTGTATTAAATGTGATGTTACATTGTAATTAACGTGGTGCACCTTCCTACCATCACCTCTCACTTGTCACCTTGCCATATATTTCCTCCTCCTCTTCCTCCTCCCCCTCCTCACGTTCCTCCAGCACTAGTTAAATGTTCCTAGTGGTGTCTACCTTCATGTTGCACTGGGTGTGTGGGTGGAAGTTTAGTTCCTGAGACGCCTTGATACCCTCGTACAGATTGGTAAGGCACGTACTGCAGGACAATGATGCAACGATAGAAGATGTAGTCCAACAGGAGGAAGGAACATTAAAGCGATTATGAAGAGAAATATGAACGACCGTCACCATTCAATCAGTCGCGCCCCATTATCGGTCTCCTCCACACACACACACACACACACACACACACACACACACACACACACACACATACACACCACTCTCCCAACACCAATCCCTCCCTCTCGTCAACACCACCAGTCCATCACCAATAGTTACCCTTCACCACGTCCCATTAACTGCCTCTTCCACATACATCAATACTCTCTAAACTGTATCTGCGTCCTCCAGCATCCACCTTCCACTAACACATCAACTGAGAATTTCATAAACCACAGCAATGATTTAGTATAAAATGGTCCACCTACACCACAGAAAGGACAGTGGTTGTGGTGGGGAGCTGTGGTGGAGGATTGTTAGTGTGTGGTGGCAGTGGTGGATGGAGGTGAGGTGGAAGCTCGTATGCTGTGGATCGAGGCTTTAATTTAGCTGGAGCATGGGTGAGAAGAGCTTGTGGGCGTGTGTGTGGGTGTAGGTGTGGGGAGCGAGGTCAATGCATGTATGTATGTATGTATGTATTGAGCATGTGGAAAGTTAAAATGGAGAGGGTACAGGATAGAATGGGTGAGTGGAAGGACGAGTGGACAGCTGGCTGGTTGCGTGGTGGTGTTACACAGCTGGGGCATATATGGAGTGGATGGAAGCTGTCTGCTGTGGACTGAGAGCTGTCTTGAGTGGATGAAAGCTTAATTGGGTCGTGTGGAGTGTTGCGACAAGGGGTTGGTATCTGCAGCGGAGCAAGTGGAAGTAACGTGGTGAAGTGGGACTGAAAGTGGATGGACTGCATGGAAAGTTGTTGTGCTGTGTGTACTGACGTTATGTGGAGCGAGTGGAAGCTGCCTTGTGTAGGTGGATGGAGGGCTGTGCTGAGTGGATTGAACTTTAAATAGCATCGTGTGAAGTGTTTCGTGAAGTGGAAGAAACAGAGAAGGATAGTGGGGAAAGGGGAGGAGGAAAGAGGGAAGGGGGAGGAGGAGAGAGGGAAGGGGGGAGGAGGAGAGAGGGAAGAGGGGAGGAGGAGAGGCGTGAGTTGGTGCGGAAGAGTAGGTAGAAGGAACCTTTGTGTGGTGGTACAGGAACAATTCAAGGCTGGTTTATGTTACGGAAACCACTGCTCCTTCCCCTGTGAGATGTCCAAGGAACCATTACGAAGGTGAGGGGAGAGTGGATGTAAACGTAGACGAAAAGGAGAAGGAGAAAGAGGAGGAGGAGAAAATCGAAGAAAGTAGGGGGATGGAATAGCCAGTGCGAGCAAATATTTGGAAACAGAGACAAGGAATGAGAGGGGGAGAACATGAGGCTTGATAAATGTGGGGAGGGAGAGGGTGAGGGGAGAGTGAAATATGATACAGGTGGGATAGGAAAGAGGGGAAGAAGGGAGGAAGAGGAAAGGAGGGAAGGGAGAGAAAGAAGGGAAAGAAGCGTTGTTAGGTTTTGGTGTATGAACCTTGCATGGAAATTTTCCTTGTCTAATTAAGCCTTTCCCTTCTCATTCCCCTCGTGTGTGTGTGTGTGTGTGTGTGTGTGTGTGTGTGTGTGTGTGTGTGTGTGTGTGTGTGTGTGTGTGTGTGTGTGTGTGTGTGTGCATGCGTGCGTGCGTGCGTGCATGCGTGCGTGCGTGCGCGCGTGCGTGGTTGTGTGTGTGTGTGTGTGTGTGTGTGTGTGTGTGTGTGTGTGTGTGTGTGTGTGTGTGTGTGTACGTGTGTGTACGTGTGTGTACGTGTGTGTGTGTGTGTGTGTGTGTGTGTGTGTGTGTGTGTGTGTGTGTGTGTGTGTGTGTGTGTGTGTGTGTGTGAAACAGTGTATGGATACCAACAAGCGTTGCAAGTCACGACGTCTTTATTGATCGAAAAAAATTCAAATAACAAAAAAAACAGGAAAAAAAGTTACATCAAATTATATAACACGCACGCACGCACGCACACACACACACACACACACACACACACACACACACACACACACACACACACACACACACACACCTTATTACTCTATTTTTTGCGAGTACAAATACGAATGGAAGAGAGAGAAAGAGAGAGAGAGAGAGAGAGAGAGAGAGAGAGAGAGAGAGAGAGAGAGAGAGAGAGAGAGAGAGAGAGAGAGAGAGAGAGAGAGAGAGAAGAGAGAGAGAGAGAGAGAGAGAGAGAGAGAGAGAGAGAGAGAGAGAGAGAGAGAGAGAGAGAGAGAGAGAAAGAGAGAGAGAGAGAGAGACTAAAACACACAGGCAGATAGACAGACTGAAATGTGCATATTCTTCATCCACAAAACTCATTTCCTTCACATTTCTCAATTTAAGCTTTTTTCCCTCATGTCACAGTCGCATATTGTTTTTTGTTTTTTAACCCACGCCCCCACTTCCTCCTCCTCCTCCTCCTCCATCTGGCCGTCTCGTAAGTCTTTCCTCCAGACACGAAAATTGCGTGAATACGGGACTTGCGAGACAGAAAGGGGATTACGAGTAGGGGAGAATTGAAGGAGAGAAGGAGAGGGAAGAGACAGGAGGGAGAGGGGAAGAGGAAGGCGGAGGCGGCTTGACGGGTCATTCTGGAGATGGAAAAGGAAGGGAGGGAGGAGGAAAATAATGGGCGGTTATGGAGTGAAAGAAAGAGAAGAGAAAGAGAAATGAAGGAGTGTGGGAGGGAAGATTGACAGAGTGAGAAAACAGGAGAAAGAAAGAAATAGAGAAGAAACTAAAGCCAGAGAGAAGGAGAGGAGAGAGGGAGGAAGGGAGGGATTATTATGAGAGGGGAGGAAGGGGAGGGTGGAGAACTGGGAGGTAGTCTGCAAGAAAACCAAAAGAAAGAAGAGAACGAGTGTAAGAGAAAAAAAAAAGTCGAGAAAATGAAAAAAAATTGAGGAATATAGACAGGCAGGAGAACCATATAATATAAATCGTATTGGCTTCCACAGAGCCTTACTTCTAGTGTGAGAGCAGGGTAATAAAGGGATAAGGCTCCTCATCACCCACTCCTCCCTCTCGCACATACGCTACCCTCACAATAGATCCAAAAAACCCTACCATAAATGACAAAATAATGATGTCAATTTTCATAGGACAGAAATAGAATAGCAACATTGTTAATACATAATTATACTTGATGGGAGGATTTGTACCTAACACAGAGATCAAATTTGTGGAGGAATGGATGTAATGATAAAAATAACTTCTATCTCGTATGTTTTTTTTCTCTTTATATTGCTGTAAGTAATGATTGGAGTGATTCTGATTGGCTCTTTACTTGCCACTCCCGGGAACTTGTATCATTAAGTGGAAAAAGACGACAGGGAAAAAGTTAATTCTGTTCACACATCAGTTCCATCACTTGACATTAATTGATATATTGTTGTTTGTTGCCGTCCTGTTGGCTTTAATACATTCACAGAAACCCAAGTGTTCTTTGACGTTTGATTCTATTCTTACTCTACTTTTTATCCTGATTACTTGTGTCATGTCTCCACGCGATCTCTTCTCTAGCGTAAAAAAGACGAGAAGTTTCAGTCTTTTTTCACAATGTTAGGATTAATTTTGTACCACGTCGCTGTACCTTATGGAGTGATCTGACGTGAGGATGTTGGCGGAGAGTGCAAGGGACGAGGAGGTAAGATAATGGCGGACGAAGAAAGATAAAAAGAAAGGTGGTGGGTTGAAAGAATTAGGAGGAGGAGGAGGAGGAGGAGGAGGAGGAGGAGGAGGAGGAGGAGGAGGAGGAGGAGGAGTAATTTCATTTTAATATAACTTTCCAACGACCGCTAAATGAGTCACGAAGAAGAAAAATAACGACGCTGCCTCACGAAGAGTAAACAAACATAACTCAACAACATCAACATACCACAGCTTATCTATCCTTGATCTATTTTGTCTGTCTGTCTGTCTGTCTGTCTGTCTGTCTGTCTTCCTGTCTGTCTGTCTGTCTTCCTGTCTGTCTGTCTGTCCGTCCGTCTGTCTGTATCCAATTTTAGTCCCTGCAATTTTAAATATAAATTTTTTTGTAAATGACATCCCAGAATACGTTAGCAGAGTTTTTCCACAGCGGAACGATAAATGAACTTGATATCTTAATAAATAAAACGGAGGAAACCCAACGGAGAACTAACTAGGTTATACATCCAAAGGCTAATGAAAAATGGTATCAAAACGTTATTCATCTCCATCGAGACACGACAACTATTATCAAAAATACCAAAATAGAACTCTATGACACCATTACCCAACCCTCAACTTATGTGAAAACCTTTGGTGTATATATAGACATACATGACGTTTGATAGACATATTAATGAAATAAAGAGAAAAGTAATGGAAACTCCGATGTATATTAACAGAATAAACTGTTACTTTGATAAAGATATGCGGAAAATCATAGTAAAATTTTTTGTGTTCAGTATCTTAAATCACCGTTTTATACTAAAGAGCACAACTAACACTACTCTTTTAACAAATGCTCAAAAATTTCAGAATTTTGCAACTTAAGTTGTAGACGGATAAACTTAATATACAATCATGTAACCTCCATTTTAAAGAATCTGAAATGGTTCACCAAACGAGATCAAATAATTCATGACACATGAGTGACTATCATCAAATACCTAAGTTATTCTACCCCGATGATCTATTACACCTTTTCACTGTTAATAATGTTTCTTACATTATGACAACAAAACAACCTCTTTGTCCGTAAGACCAACGACAACACTGATGTAGGTAGTGGATCCCTTATATCAATCCTTGTGTTAAAGATACTGACACTTTAACAACGTTTAAGTTAACACTACAAGTATTCCTCCATGAAAGCTGATGGTTTACATATTAATCTAATAACCAACAATAATATAATTGTAATATTGTTTATATGCATACATTTTGATGATGTTGCATGTGCATACATATTTCTATGAATATCGGTATTGCTTTTTAACGACAATGTGTACCCTCACATTATGTATCTTTTACGTAAATTACTTGTAACACGAATAACCACAGTTGGTGGAATACACTTTATTATTAACATTATTACTACCCATCTCCAATAATTTTCCTAATCCTAGAATATCTTTAAGGAACTTTCCAATAATTAGAAAAAACAGTAAATGAGGTTCTAATGAAAAGAAATCATCAAACACTTGTACCAACTTCGAGTCATGACATAAGTGCAGAAGAATCTGGATACGCCTGTCGCGAAGACGTTGATGTCATGAGATGAAAAACCAGACTAAGATAGTGTTTGTGAGTGTATCAGTGAAAGGTATGAAGGCGTGCTGATATAGCTTGACACTTGCATTAGTAAGGTAGACAGGACATACATAAAAGTGAGTAGAGGGTCTTGTATGAAGAGAAGCATGCAGTTGGCAAGTCCAAAAACAAACAAACCATGAACATAACAAACTATGATAAAAGATGCAGCAATGCAGTGGACTGTTGGTGACCGAAGCCAGCTAGGTGGAGAAGGGGAGTTGATGAGAGACCAGCCTTTGCCTCCATCCTATATGAACTAGTTGTGTGCGTGGATTCCCCACACATAAGAGGGATATTCAATGCACGGACGGACAATACTCTAATATAGAACTACCATTTGGAAGGGCAACAAAAACTGGCACAGGACGTCTAAATTCTTGAAAGCTGAATTAACATGAGTTGAAATATGGAATTTTCATTTACAATCCTTAAAAAAGGACAGACCAACAATTTCCACCTGACAATAAAGGAATATATATATATATATATATATATATATATATATATATATATATATATATATATATATATATATATATATATATATATATATATATATAAGAAGCATTACAGAACGATCAGAAGTTAAGCGCTTTGTAATAGGTTTCCGGCAATGATTCTATTGACAAGTTCGTCCGTTGAATGAGGTTGAAAATGCAGGTCGAGCCAAAGTGAGAACGAAAAAAAGAGGAACAGATCTCCAGTTTCTTTTCGAGGCTGATCATGTGTCCTCGTCCAATGACGTCATCACACGAAGGGAGGGGAAGCACGAGGGAGAGGAGGGAGGAGAGCAGGGGAGAGAGAGAAAATGGAGGCAGAGAAGGGTCCAGAAATAAAGATTTAAGGAAGAGGAGGAGGTGAAAGAAGAGATGGAAAGATAAAGGAATGGTTAAAGTGAGGAAAGGAAGAAAAAAGGAGAGAGAGAAGAAAGGAAAATAAGGGAGAGAGAAAATAGAGGAAAATAAAGGGTAAGAAAACAAGGATGGCGAGGGGCAGATGAGGGAATGGGAGGATAAGAGGCGGCGTGATGTTAGGTAACGCATTTGAAACCGGTTATACTTTTTACTTTCAATTACGTCGTTGGTTTCACTTTGATGTTATTGACTTTTAAAGCTATAAATAGTTTCTAATTTTGTAGCAAAAGATGTTATGTGTGTGTACGTTTGTATGCATGTACGGGTGCTTGAATGTACGTAGATATTGTTGAGACGATACAAGTGACAGAGGAGAAATTATGAAATAAAAAGATCTAAAAATACCAATCATATTTGACATAAGGATCAGATGCCCATAAGAAGGAATATATACATGTTTAAAGGAAGGAAAGGAAGACGAGGAGACTGGGAAAGAAGGAAAGGATTGTTGGGTGGAGGGAGGGAGGAAAGGAGGTGGGGAGGGAGGGGGAGGAGGGAGGGAGGAGGGAGGGAGGGAGGGAGGGAGGGAGGGAGGGAGGGAGGGAGGGAGGGAGGGAGGGAGGGAGGGAGGGAGGAAGGGAGGGTGGGATAGAGAGAAGGAGGGATGGAGGAAGGAAGGGAAGGATAAAGAGAAGAGAGGAAGAATTTTGTTAAAGCAAACAAAGGAATGTAATGGGAGAAGATGTCTAATTGCAACTAAAGAAAAGGAAAAATTTGAAAAAAACAAAACTTTGGAGATAAAATTTAAAACCCAATTTTCCCTTACGTTACACCCTAATAAAAAGATACAGACATACAGATACACATACAAAAAAAAAAAAAAC
>JAXIVD010005705.1:0-17500 GCA_036785275.1 Cancer borealis
TTAAAGTGAAGGGAAACAGGGAAACAAGGGTAAGTATTTAATTAATTAGATTCTGCTGTCAATGAATTCAAATAATGTGTTAAGGAAGGTGGTAGAAAGGATAATATTATTTTTCTTAAAGTGTTTCTATTATTTTGTGGAATAGGGAATGGGAATAAAGGATAATTGAACTTAATATCGTTGCAATTAACCTTCCGTGTGATGTCAAAAACGTGGAAATATTAAACTTTGAACCTATTTATCACGACAACAAGCTGAGGTTATGGATAGAGGCAAGACATCAAAATAACACAGCAATAACATTAATCAGAATCAGAAGAAAACTGGATTCCTCTAGAGAATATTCACATTTTTCTTTTTATTCTGATTTTTCTATCTCGCTTCCCTTCTGTTTCTACTCTGAAAAACAACACATTCTCGGTGCAGTTGGATGTGAATAATCAATAGAGAGAGAGAGAGAAAGAAGAGAGAGAGAGAGAGAGAGAGAGAGAGAGAGAGAGAGAGAGAGAGAGAGAGAGAGAGAGAGAGAGAGAGAGAGAGAGAGAGAGAGAGAGAGAGAGAGAGAGAGAGAGAGAGAGAGAGAGAGAGAGAGAGAGAGAGAGAGAGAGAGAGAGAGAGAGAGAGAGAGAGAGAGAGAGAGAGAGAGAGAGAGAGAGAGAGAGAGAGAGAGAGAGAGAGAGAGAGAGAGAGAGAGGAGAGAGAGAGAGAGAGAGGAGAGAGAGACGATTGGGTACTGATGACACTTGTTGCATTAAATCAGCTTCACACCCACACCCACACACACATACATACACAGACAAAAACACCTGCCCTCCTCCCTTCCGTCTGTCACCTGTCATTACCTGAAGGAGGAAGATTAATTTACCTGATGCCATTACCTGCCACTCACCTGTCCGTCTTATGCCCTTGTTGCTTTCTCACCTGTTCCGCCAATTAGGTTGAGGTAATTTAGGCTTAATTAACTCCCCCCTTTCCCTCCCTCCCCCTGCTTCCTCCACCTCCCCCTTCTCCTCCATTCCTCTCTATCTCCTTCCTTCTTAATGTGTCATGTCTTGCTTCGTTATTTAGTTTTTCGTCATTGCTGTGTGTGTGTGTGTGTGTGTGTGTGTGTGTGTGTGTGTGTGTGTGTGTGTGTGTGTGTGTGTGTGTGTGTGTGTGTGTGTGTGCGGTTGAGCTACACAAATATCTCTTATCTCTTTATGAACGAACATTTAACAAGGTCCACCCTCCACGGTTTGAATTGGAAATGTAATTAATCAAATGTTTATGTAGTACGTAGAGGTGTTTGAAATTTGTCCTTGTGAATTATTTTTAGCACTATAAACACGATAATATACTCTCTCCACCCCTACAACCACCACCACCACCATCACCACCACTACCACCACCATTACCACTTCCCTTATCATCCTCATTCACTATCATCAACTTTCCTCTTACACTTTAAATTATCCCTCAAATCCACCTGTTACCTAATTTCATCTCTCTTCACTATTGTTTCCATCTTCCTCCACATTTCCGCTCCACCCTCCACCTCCCAGCCACCTCCACCACTTGGAAGTCTTGAACCGGTTTTATACGTATAGTCTTTCCTTTCTTGCAAACCTGGAATCGAAATGACCGGAGTTACTGAGGAAAAGTAACTGAGGCGATGGAAGGGAGATGAAGGAGGACTCAGCGAGGTTATGTGGTGCAGATAAACTGTTAACCCCACCAGGAAAACATAACCCCAACCTCAGATAGACTGTTAACCCCACCCGAGCACATTAGTTAAGGTGAGGTGAGGTGAGGTGAGGTGAGGTGAGGTGAGGTGAGGTGAGGTTATGTTTGGTTAGGTTTGGTTAGATTAGGTTAGGTTAGGTTAGGTTAGGTTAGGTTAGGTAGGTTAGGTTAGGTTATTAGGTTAGGTTAGGTTAGGTAAGGTAAGGTAAGGTAAGGTAAGGTAAGGTAAGGTAAGGTAAGGTAAGGTAAGGTAAGGTAAGGTAAGGTAAGGCCACAATTATCCAGTAGAACCACTTGTACTGAGGGTCATTTAGTCATTACGTCAAGGATCTGAACTAACGATCAAATATCTTGTAACCACTTCAACCGATCCTTCCTTCATTACCTCATCTCTTCCTCTCCATCTTGATCAAAAAAATCTATATCCTTAATTATAAAACTGGAGCGAAGGTTAACCAAAGAGAAAATCGCCAGAGAGAGAGAGAGAGAGAGAGAGAGAGAGAGAGAGAGAGAGAGAGAGAGAGAGAGAGAGAGAGAGAGAGAGAGAGAGAGAGAGAGAGAGAGAGAGAGAGAATCATAAGGAACAGTGGGATCAGGACGGTAGGATGGATGGCGGGAAGAGAGGCGAGGGGTGAGTTTGAGGCTATTGGTAACACTGCTCGTCAAAGCTATTGGTAACACTGCTCGTCAAAGCTATTGGTAACACCTGCTCGTCAAACCTAAGGGATCTAATACTCTTACTCAATGGGATATCAATCACTTACCTCCCTTATAGATCTTTTTTCTCTCATCTATAGAAGGTGTTCCGTCTAACTGAATGAGTGGTGAGCAGACGCCTTTTCCTCCTCACCTTCCTCATTATTAGCCTCACACCTCCTCACAGTAGTTATGTCAGCCATCTTGGTGATCAGGTAGTTAAATGCATGTGTTATTTTACATAGATATATCCGTAATTAATGTTATGTTATAGTGATGTGGAGATTAATAGGAAACTTTGTCTATCTGGATATCTTTCATTCAACACTATTATATGTGTTTTAATTCTCTATAAATGGAATCGAAACTTACCTTGATTTTCTGACTTGGCAATTAGTGTTATGTTACAATGATGTGGAAATTACTAGGAAATCTTATCTATCTTTATATCTTTCATTAAATTCTACTCTAAGAGGGTTTTAATTCTTTATAAATGGAATTGAGACGTACGTACCTTGGTTTCCTTGCTTGGCAGACTCGTCCTTACGGTGAGTTACTTCTCCTCCGGCTTCCTTGGTTACTGGGAACAAAATAAAAGTAAGAATACAATCATGTTACTAAAAAAAAAAAAAAAATAAATATAAATTCGTTCTATCATCGTTATTGCTTCTTCATGGTAGACTTTTGAGGACAATAAGAGGGACACATTCCATCTCAGTGTGAAGACTTATAAAAAAAAGTAGAAAATATAACTGGATACTTATTTTTAATAACGGTTTCCCTGAAGAAGCCACAACGAAAATAGACGAGAATAAACCGAGCTTGCTACACCTTCGTCTACTACTACTACTACTACTACTACTACTACTACTACTACTACTACTACAACAACAACTACTACTACTGTTCGGGTCCATTTCTTCTACTATTTCAGATTGTTTCGTCTAATTTTCCTTTCAACACTTCAGGCTTAATTTCCTCCCAACACAACCTCACCTTCCACCATAAGAACATAGTTACGTCACCCATCCAAAGAATTTATTTCCCCCTCCAAGAATTTATTTCCATTCCTTCCACTCTCATAGTATTTTTATGTCTGTTTCTTTCTTTTGGAGATGTCTGTCTGTCTGTCTCTTTTAGAATGTCAGTCTGTCTGTCTTGTCTCTTTTGGGATGTCTGTTTATCCGTCTGTCTGTCTATCTGTCTGTCTATCTATCTATCTGTCTGTCTGTTTATTTGTCTGTCTATCTATCTGTCTGTCTATCTGTCTGTCTGTCTATCTGTCTAAAACACTCCCCACCACCGCCACAATAGCTAACACCAAACTGCTTGTTACATCACCACTACCTCACGACCACTCACTCACTCACCCACTCACTCACTCTACCATCATCATCATCATCATCACCAATAACATAAAACCAAACGAAGAAAAGAGAAAAAGAGAAAGAAAAAAAAAAATTACCTACGACAATACAACGCAAATGAAATAAAAAAACAACCCCCAATAAAAAAAACTTTAATTCCCTACAGTTATTTTACCCCGTAGCTTAATTACTCAAGGGACCATCAACAGGCCGGAAAATGGTACCTCCACATAATTAATCAATTGTGGGGGACTTAATGAGCAGTAACCCCCCAGCCCTCCCACCCTTCATTAAATTTTTAGGCTAGTCTCCCTTTTATTGGAAAGTTCAGAGAGAAGTTAGTTAGCTGGTTGGTCAGTACATGTGTGTGTGTGTGTGTGTGTGTGTATGTGTGTGTGTGTATGTGTGTGTGTGTATGTGTGTGTGTGTGTGTGTGTGTGTGTGTGTGTGTGTGTGTGTGTGTGTGTGTGTGTGTGTGTGTGTGTGTGTGTGTGTGTGTGTGTGTGTGTGTGTGTGTGTGTGTGTGTGTGTGTGTGTGTGTGTGTGTGTGTGTGTGTGTGTGTGTGTGTGTGTGTGTGTGTGTGTGTGTGTGTGTGTGTGTGTGTCACTAGTGCACGTTACGTTTTTGTCATGAGTGGTTGTTATTCTTTTTCATAAACGATGTTGAAACACACACACACACACACACACACACACGCATTACTTCCATAGATGTACACATAAATACATACAGACAATGAGAGAGAGAGAGAGAGAGAGAGAAGAGAGAGAGAGAGAGAGAGAAGAGAGAGAGAGAGAGAGAGAGAGAGAGAGAGAGAGAGAGAGAGAGAGAGAGAGAGAGAGAGAGAGAGAGAGAGAGAGAGAGAGAGAGAGAGAGAGAGAGAGAGAGAGAGAGAATGCTTGTGGTGATTAAGTGGTATATACTCTGATGCGACTACAATGTTACAACTTCTCCTTCCCTTCCCTCCCTCCTTTCCTCCCTTTTCATCCCATTTATCCATTCCCTCCTTTCCTCCCTTCCTTCCTTCCCTCCCTCGACCCCTTTCCATTCATCCTTCCTTCATTTTCCCCTTTCCTTCTTCCTCTCTCTTCTCTCCTTTCATTACTTCTTCCCACTTTCATTTCTCTTATCAGTGAATTGGGCTGTTTGTATATTCTCTTTTTTTTTTTCTCTCTCTCTCTCTCTCTCTCTCTCTCTCTCTCTCTCTCTCTCTCTCTCTCTCTCTCTCTCTCTCTCTCTCTCTCTCTCTCTCTCCTCTCTCTCTCTACCTTTAATATCCGTCTAATTAACAACTTGTCTAAAAATATCAACTTGTGTATTAATTTCACTCGAATGTTTTGTAGAAATAAATCACACTTATTGATTTTGGGTTATAATGGAAGGGAAGGTGATATCAAAATCCTGTCTTCTAAATGAGTTGACTTGATAAGGATGACTGTACTTCTTTCTGTAATAATAATGTATCTTTTCGTCTTCATAAGGGTAAAAAACAGAGTCCACCCTGCAATAAGGCATACAAGAAAACGATCAACTTCACCAAGGCATAGAAGAAAACGGTCAACTTCATGCCTTTCACTGGTAACTATATTATTCTTATTAATCCTAGTTTCTCTGTGCACCTGTGACGCTTCGTATTTTTCGCGAACTAATTGAAGGTAATGATGACTATTGAAAGGTCTTCCTGTCCATTTCTTTCCTGCAGCCGTCATTCCTTTCATATTTCTGCCTCACATATAATTTCACATTCTCCTTCTCTTTGTTTTTCCTCTAAATGTCTTTCATAAGGTACGTTTTCGATTAAAAAGATTTGTATATATATCTTATGTATGTTCCAACCTCCTTAATACAACAATCCGATTTTATATCTTTCCGAATCCCATGTGACACCATTTCATTATATATTATTTTTTGTATCATAGTTTCCCTTCAATCTTTGCATCCTTCACAGAGGCATTTTATTTTTATTTTGTTTTAATAATTGTTTTTTTTCTTCTTCTTGTCACTGATTCCTTTACCTGCAAACTCTCTTCCAATGTTTTGTTTTTATGCAAATCAAATATACTTCATTTTTTCCAGCTGTTCTATAATCACAAATATTTTTCTTTCCACAGGTATATATATAGTTAATTAATGACACACCTTACTTCTTCCTCTACATTGACGCTGCAGGAAGGAAGGAAGGAAGGAAGGAAGGAAGGAAGGAAGGAAGGAAGGAAGGAAGGTATTAGCCTAAAAAAAAGTTCTAAAGCAGAAACGTAAATACGAAAGTCAACAATTTAATATATATTTTTTCTATAAAGTTTTCCTTCCACCTTTCCGTATCACCACCATCCCCTTTCAGCACCTCCTGTTTCCACGCCCCTGCCTCTGTCCGTCCGCCCATTACACTCACTCTTACCTTACCCCCTAGCTGGGACACCTTCAAAATGTCTTTCCTACATATTCCCCTTCCCTTTCAATATTTAAGAGTACTCATCCTACGTGAAGTACATATTAAAAAGAGTTTATGTATTACCCTTCAATATATTTCTCCTTTTTTACCGGGATGATTAACGCGCTTTGTATACTTCTACACCTCTTTCTGATCCGTTTTATGCGTCTCTTCCCCTCCTCGCTACTGCTACTCCTACTCCCACTCCCTCCCTCAGGTTAGGCTTTCACTCCTCCCTATGTACTCCAGCTCAACGTGTCCTTCCAGTTGTGGCTCCTCTCTCTCTCTCTCTCTCTCTCTCTCTTCTCTCTCTCTCTCTCTTCTCTCTCTCTCTCTTCTCTCTCTCTCTTCTCTCTCTCTCTCTCTCTTTATTTAATTATCAAATGTTTTTTTTTCCCGGAAATTCACATATTCTCTATTCACACACTGCATTAAGAATATCCCACTATTAAAGTCTTATTTAAAACATGATTATATAATACAAACACTAGTAATAACAGTCAGTATTATTTTTTTTCTATAATAATAATAATAATAATAATAATAATATCACCACCACCACCACCACCATCCGCAACAACAACAAAACAATAACAATGTGTGTTTTGAATATAAACAAGTCTTTCACTCATCCCCTTACTGTTACTGTGAGTCTGTCTATCTGTCTCCCTGCTGCCCGTCTGTCTGTCTGTCCTGCGTCTGTCAACCTCTGAATGCACTGTTTCTCACTGATTTCCTAAGGGACAGACACACGCACTGTCTGTAAATCTTTACTCTTTTGTTTCAGGTTTTCTTTTAGTTTTAATGATAATTGGATCCTCTCTTGATTTCGTCTTGACTCCGCGACAATTAGTGAATATTGTAAACATGTATTCTTGTTATTGTTGCTCGCTCTCTCTCTCTCTCTCTCTCTCTCTCTCTCTCTCTCTCTCTCTCTCTCTCTCTCTCTCTCTCTCTCTCTCTCTCTCATAACAATAATAATGATAATAGTATTCCTTTACCAACCGGAAAATAAAAATGACTTCCTATATATTATTAAGCATCATATTCATGTAACATTTTTGTGACTAATTTTTCAGCATTCAGAACAGAACACAATTTTTTTTTTGGCTTTTTTCATTAAAGTCCCGCGAAGGCCAATGACTATCCTTGCCCTTTGCCTTTTATGACTACTAATACTGCTGCAAATAAGGGACAACTTTAATATATATTCCTATGGAGTTACACTATTATGAGGCTCAACGCAGAAAATAACCGTTGGAGAAAAATTTAAACTATGCATTGGTATAATATTATGTTCTCTAAATTACGTCTATATAATTATGTGTATGTGTGATGTTGATTTCAATAAATAAATGTTACTGATTATATGTTTATTGGTTATCTTTATACCAAAATAATAGCGTTCTCTGATATGAAGTAGCAGTTGTCGCCGCTAGATGGCTCTCACTACGCGGGGTAAAATACGTCAAGAAATGGAAAACTGAAATCTTTTTTAGCACATACTCTTCTAAAAATGCTATGCTTCCCTCTTTTTCTTTATCTTTCTCTCATCCTTATACTTTCATTACCATAGACAGTCTCCTTGTAACAATTTCCTTCATTATTACTTGTCTTCTCTCCAATGCTTCAAACTTTTCCTCGCTGCCTTCATCTCCTCCCACACACTTCTTTTCTTCCTTCCTTTGTTCCACCTTCCTTCCTCCCTTCCTTTCACCATTCCTTCTCTTCTCACACCTTGTTCAACCTTCCTTCCTTCCTTTCACTATACACTCAAACCTACATAACACGCATCACTATCCACACTGTACACCATTTCAACACCTTAAAATGATAATGAATAACTCTCTCTCTCTCTCTCTCTCTCTCTCTCTCTCACACACACACACACACACACACATGCATATACATACCTCACATTCACCCACACATGAATGACTCCGTTCCCCCCAATACACACACACACGTATACATACATACACACTTCACATTCACCTACACACACTTAACACGTCATTTCAGTAACCAGGAACCACCACGTGTCATACAGGAGCTTCCTTATATTCTTATCATTATATTTCCTTCACTTACCGTACGTCCAGCATCTTGAACTTAACAAAACACAAAAAAAACACTAATGTGATAAGTTTGCGTGTATAGCTGACGAAAAAATGACATGCACTCCCCTTACCTGCTCGAGAATGACTGACTGACTGACTGACTGGAAACTGACTTACGCCTTGACTGCCACACAAAGAAAAAAAAAAAAGCAATTAGGATTATATACAACACAACGGACATACTCAAGCCTCTAATATCTTCCCATAATTTAGTGTATTTAATTATATCTTGTTTTCATGTATCCATAACATCATAAGAATATTAACTGATGTAGATAAATATGTGATTAATGAAACTATGGTGGTAGATAGCAACACTACTACTGCCGAGGTGATGTTACCATATGGCGATCACTGATTTTTTTTTCATTATTTTTCATGAAGTTTCCTCTCATACAGTTGTGTCTATTATAAAATCTACGCGTTATTTTCTACTCTACAATATATTCATAGATAGACAAATCTTTCAAACACTCCTTATCTTTTCACGTTATTATCTATCCTAAGCACATCCTTCCCCAATAGATAAGCTTAACTGTGGTAAAACTGCTTATATTAATGAAATAACTACGGGAATGTTAAAATATGGAAGAGAAACAATAGTGGAATAGGAAAGGTAATATAAGGAAGGGTAATATAAGGAAGGGTTTAGGAAGGCTGAGAGGGTGAAGAGAAGGCGGATGGACGACCTTCCTCCTGCAGGCAATTTCAAAGTCACAAATTGCTCTGTCGTTTGTAAGGTTAAATCTGGAAAGAGAGAGAGAGAGAGAGAGAGAGAGAGAGAGAGAGAGAGAGAGAGAGAGAGAGAGAGAGAGAGAGAGAGAGAGAGAGAGAGAGAGAGAGAGAGAGAGAGAGAGAGAGAATAGTGTGTGGGAAAGCGATTTGTGTACCCTAATAAAGTGAGTTTCCCCTCTCTCTCTCTCTCTCTCTCTCTCTCTCTCTCTCTCTCTCTCTCTCTCTCTCTCTCTCTCTCTCTCTCTCTCTCTCATGGAAAAAAAAAGAGTCGCATCTTCTGAATCACTTGCGTCGCTTTGTTTGGTGTTTCGAATACCGTGAAGCTGTTCGTTCACTCGTATCGAACTTTTTTAACGAGTCGAAAATCCGAAGTTTTCACGTGAACTTATGAATCGAGAGCGAGAGAAAGAGAAAGAGAAAGAGAGAGAGAGAGAGAGAGAGAGAGAGAGAGAGAGAGAGAGAGAGAGAGAGAGAGAGAGATGCTTCGGATATGTTTGAAGGTTCGAATCACCCAACTGGAACTGCTTCACGGACTGATGATCTTGCCAAATGAACATTGCGCATAATTGTTTTCCTTTGTTTTGGGTTGGAATTAATTTATTTGTTCGTTGAATGACATTTGTACTGATGAAAATATATTAAAGTTTCTATCACTACCACTAAGACTACTACTACTACTACTACTACTACTACTACTACTACTACTACTACTACTACTACTACTTCAAAAGGACATAAATAAAGGTCGTTCTTTTAGGGGGCAAAGGATATCTTTCTTTCAACCTAAAATATGTACACAAGATGATAGCGAGATCCTAAAAATCACATTATTTAGCATGGACCAAAAAAAAAAAACATCAATAATAATAATAATAAAAATAATAATCAGTAATAATAATATCACAGAAATCAACTAAAAAAAAAAAAAAAAAAAAAAAAAAAAGACATTTCACCAGACATATAATAAAGTCATTTGCGATTAAAACGTAAACAAACATGACGTCACAGTCTTAATGATTACCTACTGCCTTAGTAAATAACCTTAATTATAACCATCACAGTATTGATTAATTAAAGATACACACCAGGGGAAAGGGGGGGAGGGGGGGGCGGAAGTGGGCGGGGCGAGGAGGAGGGGGCGTGGCAATTCTTAAATAACAATACACATTATATTCTATTAATCAAATATATTCATTCATCATCGTAGCAGTGAGGATTGGTACGTGTTTAGGGGGGGGGGAGGGTAAGAGGGGAGGAGGAGGAGGAGGAGAGAAGGGGAGGGTAAGGGAGAGAAAGGGGGAGAGGAGGAGTAATACTTATAAGCTGTAGCTGTACACTGCCACGCTAATTAACCCTAAAGGAATGTCTGTATGTAATTAAGGTTAAAAGAACGATATATTTGGGCCCTCATTACGATAACTATTCATTGTTATCATTGTTATTTTATTTTATTAGTGTGTTTTTTTATGTAAATAACTGAATAAATAAGTGGGTAATGATAGTGATATTTATGATAATGATGATAATGATGATGATGATGATAATAATAATGAAAATAATAATGATAATGATAATAATAATAATAATAATAATACTGATAATGATTGTTATACGTACTACTAAATCATAGCAATAGTAATAAATACGATAACGATAATAATAATGATAATAATGATAACAATAATAATAACAAGAAAAAAAATAATAACAAAAACTAATTATAACACAAAATACAAATACATGTACATTTCATGATGAATTTTAACTCTAATTTTACAGTTTTTACAGTTCCTTTCACTATCACCATCATCACCATCACCATCACCATCATCACCATCATCACCATCATCATCATCATCATCATTAGCCTGAGACGAGAAAGATGAGCAGTTCAGACTCTTCACTCCTCACCATCAATTCACCATCACTTACACGCTATAGTGATCACTGTATTCCGTTCACTATCATAAGTATTGTCATTTACATGCAATTTCACTATCATATTTTTTGTAGTCACGAAGCTACATTTTCTTTGCACTTTTCATTCCAAAATTTTTTTTATATTCACAATGTTTATTTTCGTGTTTATTAATTAATTTCCTTCCACTTAACAATATAATGAGCAGTTTTTTCCTTAATTACTAACTCTTAATTGAATATCACACTTACAGTCTTAATTAATGAACTCTTTTTTCCCATCACTTGAAAATTGTATATATATTGTTTTATTATTTTATATTTATTTTTTATTATTTTTTATTATATCTGTCTCTGTTTTCTGTTTACGTATCTTCTGTTTTGTTTATTTGTTTGTTTGTTTGTTTGCTACACATCCAAGCCCATCACAGGTTACAGCCTCAAACATCACTTACTTGACTTATTTATTTATTTTCACTAACAACGTCTGGTTAAGAAAAAAAAAAAATGGTATTAACTTCTATATTTACAAAAGTCTTTACGTAACCATTTCGAGAAGATTTTTTTTCCTCTTTATATATATCAGAAAATTCAACAACATTTCCATTTTTTCTTCATAATATTTTTTTTTCGTGTCCAAAAAATATCAACTATTAAAAAAAAAATCTTTCTTTGTTCTCATGATAACATTATTATTATTATTATTATTCTTTATGCAACTACTAATCTATTAAGAGCTAAAAAAGTGAAGCTTCCTTATAAATGGGACTAATTTCCTTATAAATTGATTAATTGACGTGTGAAAGATATGAATAATTTTTGTTTATCTCTCTACTAGAAAGAGAGAGAGAAAAAAAAGCGAGAGAGGTTATGTTATGTTATGTTATGTTCCTAGTTTTCCTTCAACGTCTATTAAGCTTCAAGTAAAAAGTCTTGACAAGCGATTCAACTACACACCATAAAATGCGCCGCAGTCAAGGAGCTGATTGGCTGAAAGGACACAAGAGACCTGCTCGTGTCCACCAATCATCTCGTCGGATTTGAGTGACGTCACGACAATAGAGGCGTGACATCTTTCCTATTATTATTATTATTATTATTATTATTATTATTATTATTATTATTATTATTATTATTATTATTATCATTATTTATTATTATATTGTATTGTTTTTTGTATTGTATCATACAGTTGAAATATGTTCTTTTGTAAGTAACACTACTACTAAATGAACTACTTATCTGTTTCTACTTAATTGAATGAGCGAAAGATTGCTGCAGGGGAAAGCGTACGTACATGTGTGTGTGTGTGTGTGTGTGTGTGTGTGTGTGTGTGTGTGTGTGTGTGTGTGTGAGGATGAGTATGTGTGCACGTCATCAAACACGCACATGACGAGGAAAAAAATACGAGATGATGCAATGACGAGATGGATTGAAAGAGTGAAAGGGGAAAAAAAAGGGGGAAAAAGGGGAAAAAAAGAGAGATAGAGATAGAGGGGCTTGGACGTGTTAGTATGGATTGGTGTGAGCGAGTGTGGTGTGTGGTAGGTGTGGTGGGGAGTTACCACACACCAGTCACCAATCACAACGGTAAGTGTCACGTTAATCACCAAACAGACAGACAAACAGTCACCAAATAAACAAACAAACAGTGGGTCAGGTCAGGTCAGTGTTGTGTCATTGTTTCGTTCAGTGACAACAACGTGATTTGTTTACATGTCTATATTGTTTGTTTGTTTGTTTGTTTGTTTGTTTGTCAAGTTGTTTGGCGTTTACAGCACCATGTTTATTATTTCTTTTTTTGTTTATTTTACTTCTTGTTTTGTTTCATGAATGGTGATTAATTTTCTTTCACTTTCATATTTTCTCTCTATTTTATTTTCTCATTTTTCATTAATATTCATTCGTTTCATTATTGTTTCGTCGCATATAACACGAGAGCGTCTTCCTCACTCCGATAGACTTGCATTCACCTTAATGTTACGGTCACTGAGTTTTTCATTCAGTACAGATTCACTTTAAAATATTTCATTCAATCGCACTGGAAATCGATTCTACACATTTCGTCTCGTAGATATAATAAAAAAAATAAACTTTCCTAAACATAATAAGAATAATAAAAATAAAAGTTGTTTCCAGTGACTCTTCCAACATAAAAAAAAACTCAATCACTCTCAGAATATCTCCACTCAGAGTAAATCTTCATTATCCCAAACTTTTTCCCCCACCATAATAAGACAGTGAGGGAAACAAGTGGAAATAAACTCCTTCACCATTCGAAATAAACAGCCCAGTACAGGATATTAAGAATAGTGAAGCTGAGAGGAAAAATAGCACGAGAAAACCTGTCTACTAATATAGCCTTTTCCCTCGCCTTTCTCATTTCATTGGCGACAGAGAAAGGGATGTTAGTAGTGGAGCCGAACCTAGTAGTGGGGACGCTTCTAGGTGGGGGCGGTGGAGGGGCGTGGTGGGGCAGCTGTTGGTTATGGGCGTGGGCGTGGGCGTGTGGGTGCGTGGAGGTAGCTGGTATGATTCTAGGTTCACCATCAGCATCACCGAAGCAGCCGTTCTCAGCCTCCTCTAGCATCCCATCACCTGCGTTCTGTGGCGAGATGATATGATTTGTGTGTTTGTGTGTTTGCGTGTGTGTGTGTTGGGGGTGAAGGGTTGAGGGATAGGAGTAAAGCTTTTTAGTTCTCTCTACAGCTGTCACTCAAGTTAAATGTATTGTGTTAGTCCAAGGTAATTAACATATAAGCAGCCAGATAATTACTGTTATTCTACAACAAACAGAACTACAATAATTTCATCCACACTAATTACTACTTCTACTACTACTACTACTGCTACTACCACTACTACTACTATTACTACTACTACTACCATCAACATCTTCATTAGGTACTTTCTCCTATGTTCCGTTCGCCTCCCTTCCTACAGAACTAACCAATACCTTCAGTGATTCATCTAGTTTGATTACCTGTCAGGTGGCGCTAATGGGTCTGGCACACAGGCTGTTACAGGTAATCAGATTATACAATGTGTTCTATAAGCTAAAAGGTAACGGTATGTAGTTTTCTTGATGCATCCTATTACTACTACTACTTCTACTTCTACTTCTACTTCTACTTCTACTACTACTACTACTACTACTACTACTACTACTACTACACCACTGACCCTCCTGCGAGCATTTGGTGTCCGTGGTCTGCGCACCGTCAGTTTCCTGGTGACTCTCCTTATGAATGTCTCGTCTGGAGGCTTGTGGTCGACCATATCTCCAAGGATGATGTTGACCATAGCGTATTCCATGAGGGAGAGGAAGACGAACACAGTGCACGAGGACATGAAGAGATCGATCGCCTGAGAAGGGGAGAACGTAGAGGTGATAGATGTTTTGTTTTGTGTCGTGTTGTGTGGTGGTAGTGGTGGTGGTTGTTGTTGTTGTGGTGGTGTGGTTGTTGTTGTTGTGGTGGTAATATTAGTAGTAGATAGATGTTGTTAGTGTTATTATTATTAGAAGTAGTAATTGTTGTTGTTGTTATTGTTATTGTTGTTGTTGTTGTTGTTATGGTGACAATAAATTAAGAAAGAAAATAAACAGAGAAAAAAATCCATTCACTCACATACAGTTAAAAAGACAGACAGACAGACAGACAGATAGAGATAAAAACAGACAGACAGGTAAATAGAGAGACAGACAACACACAACAGAATATAAAAAAAACAAAAAACAATGGAGGCTCGTCACTAAGCAAAAAAAAAAAAAAAAAAAAACTTTAATGCCAGTACGAAAGGTGCAAATTAGGTCAAATTTATCTATCTCTCCATCTATGGGGCAATTTATCTACCTCTATTTATGGGCCATTGTTATGAATAATAAATAGCAAGGACCATTAGCTTTCCTGCCTGCCATTATGGACGGGGCAGCAGGTGGGGAGGAAGGGGAGGAAGGGAAGGAAGGGGAAGGGATGAAGGGGAAGGGAAAGGAAGGGAAAGAGTGACAGAATGAAGAGATGTAAATGACAGGATGATCTAAAGTAATGAAAGAAGGAAATGAAGGAAATGAAGGAAGGAAGGAATGATAGAATTACATAGTCGTGAAATATATATAAAGTAGAACCAACTTTTGTCACTTGATTTTTTCCCCTAAATTGTATAAATGTATAAATATATGAAATGATGATGAGGATGACAGAAAGGAGGAAGAAGAGACGGATGGAGAGAAGGAGAGAAGGAGAGAAGGAAGGAAGGAAGGAAGGAAGGAAGGAAGGAAGGAAGGCTCATAGAAAGACATAGAGAGGACAAGATTAAAAAGATTGCCAAGTACCTCCTTCCACGACGACCCATTAAAAATATTACTAGACGATCTTAGAAGGACTTGAAGGAGGGAGGGAGGGAAGGGAGGGAGGGAGGGAGGGAGGGAGGGAGGGAGGGAGGGAGGGAGGGAGGGAGGGAGGGAGAGGAGAAAGGGATTGATGGTTGGAAGGAGAGGAGGGAGGAAGAGAGGGTAAGAGGGAGGGAGGAAAGGACAAGGAGCTGAAGGACAGAAGGGAAATCTTGACTTTGATGTAGAAAGTATTATAGAGGAAAAAGGAAGAAAGGAAGAAAGGAAGAGAGGAAGAAAGGAAGAAGGGAAGAAAGGAAGAAAGGAAGAAAGGAAGGAAGAAAGGAAGGAAGAAAGAATGCCTCCATATATATGAGACACAAGAACGAGGGAAAAGTGGAAGGGCAATGAGAAAGAAAGAGAGAGAGAGAGAGAGAGAGAAAGAAAGAGAAAAAAAAGAGAGAAAGAGGGAGAGAAAGAGAGAAAAAAAAAGGGAGAGGGAGAAAAAAGGGAGAAAGAGAGAAAAAAGGGAGAGAGAGAATAAAAGAGTGAAAGAGAGAGAAAAAAAGGGAGAAAGAGAGAGAGAAAGGGGAGAAAAAAAAGAGGAGGGAAAAAAAGAGAGAAAAAGAGAAAGAGAGAAAAAAGAGAAAGAGAGAGAAAAAAAAAGAGAGAAAGAGAGAGAGAAAGAAACACCTGAGAATACCAGAGAGACACTATTCACACTGACATTATAGCTGCAGGAATCACACTGAATCCTATTGGGGCAGGAAGGATGGAAGGGAGGGGAGGGGGAGGGGGGGAGGGGGAGGGGGGGAGAGGGGCTGTGACATATCTGCGTCACGTTTAGTTTATCATTGTATTCCAGCAGCCAGAAGGGATCGCCTCCCCGACGCCCGCCCCCCCATCCCTCCCCCCCCTAGACGACACGGTGAGGAGTGGAAGGTGTTCAAGTTAGTAATACGTGAAGGAGATTAGAAGAGACTTTCCCTTGACTTAAATTCAAGGTCATTACAAAACTTAATAAAACGTGTGATCAAGGAAGTAAAATCACCTGTTACAATTATTAATACCTACCTAAGTCTTTTTTTTTTTTGAATATAATACAGTAACGTCAAAACATCAAATTCATATCAACTTACTGTAATAATTAAAAAAAAAACATACATACATAATCTATTTTATAACTATGTATGTTTTTTCTTCATTCTATTCCTCTAAATTTACTACAACACAAAGATATTAATAGCAAGGGAAAGGGAGACGAACACACACCAAGGGAAAGGGAGACGAACACACAACAAGGGAAAGGGAGACGAACACACCAAGGGAAAGGGAGACGAACACACAGTAAGGGAAAGGGAGACGAACACACACGAAGGGAAAGGGAGACGAACACACAGCAAGGGAGAGGAAAACGAGCACACAACATTACACAAGGTCCTTCCTATACCCCCTACAAGGCACTATACACACTGGGGTTCCTGTCTCTCCACCTTCCACCAACACCTTCTTCCTCGATTTAAAGATAAGGTTTTGCGTCACCCTCACCATCTCCACTTCCTGCTCCCTTATGTCGTTACCGTCCTAAGCTACAGAGACGTGTTATAACTGTCTCCCCCACTGATAACACGTCCTTCACAACGGTACTAGAACAACATAACACACTCCCCTCCACTCCCTCAATGTGATACTGGTGTAAAAGTTTATAACCGACCCCTCCTTCTTCTCCTCTTCCTCCTCCTCCTTTATGCATTCACCGAAGTATTTGTTTCATTCTATAAGTTTTTGGTATGTCAATTCTCTACCTGATTTCTGTTTTTTATTCCTTACACACACATACACACACAAAAACAGAAGAGAGAGAGAAAAAAACACACACACATACACATATACACACAAAAAAAAGAAAGAGACATACACACACACACAAAAAGAAAAATACACACACACACACACACACACATATACACATACACACCTTTATATATGACACAGGTGGGAGGGACTTTTGTGAGTTAGCGTGTTGCGTGGACAGCGTGAGGAGTGAAGTGACCCCCAGCGTGACCCGAGCTGGTACTGCTTCAGGCTTGATCCAGAAGCTGATCCAGGACATGATGACGATGAGGCAGGTCGGAATGTAGGTGTGGAAGAGGTAGTAACCCAAACGACGCTTGAATGTAA
>JAXIVD010005706.1:5000-10000 GCA_036785275.1 Cancer borealis
ATACATGAAGATTGCATGACTGGTCTATAATTACATGATTCTGTAGTGTTTTTCATTGAATCTTTTAGAATGGGTGTAATTGTACCCTTTAAAAGGTTCACAGGAAGATAACAATGTATAAAACATAAGTTAAAAAACCTAGCTAAAATCGCTAAAAAAGAAGTGGAAGCATTTAAAAAAAATATAGAATGAATTAGATCATGTCCTTGACCAGTGTTAAGACGAGCAACAAGTTTCTTGATAGTCTCAGAAGATACACACATTCATTTTTCGCCGAAAGTGCCACTGTTCTTTAATTCTATCACACAAAGCAGAATCTAGATCAGTAAAGTTGTTCTGTTGACTTGGGATAAATTTATCAAAAAATAAACCAGCAATATCTGAGTCTATGTTTTTTCCATCAATTATGTTAGACACTTTACTTGTTTTTCTTTTTCTTTTCACTTCACTCCAGAATTGTACTTTATTCTTTATTGCAAACTTTTCCATGATGCTCAAACTTAATTCTTGTCTTTCATTTGCCTTGCAGCCATTTAGCTCCTTTTTAAACTCACTCCTTGTTTTAATAATTTCCTCATGTTCTGCTGTTCCTCTGACTTTACCAAGACGTATCCAGTCCAAATATTTTTTCCGTAGCAGCACTGTGTTTAGCTTTCACTCTTCTGTTCCATCCTGGGATTACTTTAAACTTATTTTTCTTAATTTCATTATGTGCATACTGATGACTGGAGTTTTTTTTATACTAAATGTGATATGTTCATACATAGCATCAATCATTTCTAGATGTTTCTTATCTCGGCAACCTAAAGTTAAACAGTTATGAATTGGTAACTTGCATAGGTTCATTAATTCAACATCAACACTGTTCATAATGTCATTTATCTCTACCGATGATAGTTTTCCCCAATTAATGTATGAATCAGATCTCACACTTTCAGCTGGTAGTGTTCCTGCACAGGAATAATCATTAAAGAACTGCAAAGTTGTCAACAATGGCACATGATCTGAGCCAACTATATCATTTAATATTTTTACATCAGTTACTTTAATATTGCTATGCTCTTTACCTATTATGTGATCAAGCCATTTCGGAACTGCATTACCACACCCAACAAACGTACATGAATTTCCTTCAAGTAAAGTCACATCAAAACATTTCAAGGAATTTCTCACCATAAAATCGGATAATTTTCTCCAAGCTCGACCTGAGAATGGATCAGCGTTAAAGTCACCGGCTAAGAAAATATTATTATGTTTAACATCATTTATGTAACCTTCCAATTTAGCAAGACTTTCTAAATACTGTTCTTGTGTAGAGACCTTCCAAATATCACTATTTAAATAAACATTGATAAAAACTATATCGTTACCATTTATGTTTACATCAAGAACAATAAATCTTTTCTCAAATGACACTTTGTTTATACTAATTTTCAAAATTTTACGCCACAAAACAGCTAATCCACCCTCCGGTCTGCCTGCCATGCTTGCCAGAGCTCTATCCGAGAAGGTTGCTCCTACCCCAACATAATCATATCCTTCATCAATGTATTCTAAAATGCCGAGTTTCTCCCCCGTCACAAAAGTTTCCTGAAGAAAAATAAAATAAATATTTAATATTAATCTTCTTATTAAGTCTATGTTCTTTTTAAGAGAACAACAATTAAATGTACACACGTTTAACAACTGCACATCCATAATGAAAATTTAATTATTAGACCTAGTAATATCTGAAGCTGTTCTGGATTTATTATAGTATCTGTTAACAATAATATCTTCAGGCCATAATTCAGCATTGAAAAGTTTTTCTCTCTCGGAGAGCTTCACAGTCACTTTATACGCTTTATATTCCTCCGTTCTTATTGTCAAGTTGATAACAGCAGCAACTTGTACTTCAAATATATCGTATATATAATTCCTTAGTTCATCTATAGTTACAGCATTGTCTACTCTTCCAACGAAAATATCTACATAACGTGTAGCAGCCTTAAAGGTGCCTTCACTCTTTTTTAATCCTCTCAATGCGTTATTTTCACGCCTGTTGTCATTCCTCAGTCTTTTCTTATTAATCACTAACTTCCAGCCGTCATCTTCACCTTGCAAATTTTTATGTTGTACGTCTCCAGCTAAGATATTAGGGTTGTTGTTCCTAGAAATATAATCACTCTTTTCACTGGCTTCATTTACATTCTTTTTTAAGCATCTCTGGTTGTTAACGGGAAAACTTCCATGCCTCATCCCGTCACGAACAATACTGCTTCCAAGCAGTCTCCGTTTCGGAACAGTAGCCGGACCACCATCCTGAGCAGAAGCGGCAGCACCTTGCACTTCATTCACACCAGTAGTCGAAACAGTGGTGTTTCGAATACCGGCCACCACGGCAGCATCAGAAACATCATTCCGAGCAGGAACAGCACCGCTTTGCGCTTCATTCACACTAATAGTCGGATCAGTGGTGATTCGAATACTAGCGGCAACCAAGGCAACATCCGAAACATCGTCCAAAGCTGGAGCGGCAGCACCTTGAGCTTCATTGCCAGCATTAGAAGATTCCACTCGTTCAGGTTCATTTCGGAGAATTACAAGGTCCGAAACAAAGCTTTCATTCACTATGATGTCTTTTGCTGCTTCATCTAGACCAGTCACAGCCTTCATGAATTTTTGTTTTAAATCTACAACATCAACTCTGAGTTGCCGGATGGTGTCAGCAGAGTTGATCACTTCTGTTTTCATATCTAAAACTTTTGGTAAAAATTCTTTGATAACAGCAATGTCCTCAGAAAAGTTTGATAAGAGTGACCCAAATTTTTCTAATCCAATCGGTGGCATCCGTTTATGTGAATCAGTAACGAACCACACTGCTTTATTTTCATTTGAGACTCGCTCATGAAGCTCCATAAGATCTTTTACTTCTTTTCGCTTTTTTTGTGGATCTCTCCGCCAACATAAGTCTTCGTTCAATATGGAGCATAATATTTCTTTGCTTTTTTTTTTTATCTCTTCGTAGCAGTAAAAAGAGTTAATAATATCAAAAAGTGTGTCATACGAATAATCATTCTTTCCAGACGATACGAAACACAGAATACTGTTTATGGATGATTTCACTGTCCGCCATGTTGACCACTTCCAACAACACTTCTTGCCAGGATTCTAAATACTGGGTCACTTTATGTGCTTTATATACTCCACATCTGGGTCTTCACCACATCACTGTGTTCTATAGAGCTATCTGTACAGCCCTGTTATATCCATTATGCTGGAAATCACTGTATATGTCTATGGAAAGTGAATATATCAGGAGCTCCCACACCAAGGTGTTGACACTGCTGTGGTGGTGGTAATAGTAGTAGTAGTAGTAGTAGTAGTAGTAGTAGTAGAAACAGTAATAGTAGTACTAGTACTAGTAGTAGTAGTAGTAGTAGTAGTCAATCAATCAATCAATCAATCTTTATTTCATAATATACAGCAAGATGTATATTACATATTATAGCCTAAAAATCAGTCTAACTATGTCTAAGTCTAAACACATATATATGATCCTCTAGTAGGCTCATGAATTTGCACCCAAAAAATTCTTGCTAAAATAATATCAATAGTATAATCTAAAACATCTATTTGATATGTCATTTTTAAAAACTTTAAAAATGATCTAAAACAATGTCCATTTAAAAATAAATTCTTATTGAGAGTAAATATGGCAGAATTCTTTCTAAAAACAGACTTAAAATATCTAGTTTGGATTAAAGCTGTATGGTGTTTTAATAAAAGTAAATTGCACTGATTAGCTACATCATGGTTACTGGCATGAACAGAACATCTTATGATCCTTTTCATGGCCTTTGCATATGCAGTTTCAAATGTTTTAAAAATATGACTAGAAAAGACAGTTTCATTGTCCCACAGCTGTAACCCATAATCAGGTACACAACAAGCCTTAAACAAGTACAGCATCGTATCAGTATTAAGACCTTTGAATTTTCTGTACACAGAATTAAACTTACTATAAAATGTATTTAGCCTAATTTCAACATCTATTTTATCACAAAAATTATGGGTCACCCAATAGCCTAAATATTTTTGGCAATTTACTATTTCGAACTGTCTTATAAAACTGATAGCATCACTTCCTGCAGATTTAGCCTTTCTGTGGAAAATAATGCATTTTGTCTTCGAAGCATTAATACTCAATCTTATGGCTTGTACTTTGTTCTCAAACATTTCCAATAAGCATTCTAGATTACTGCGATTGTCCGACAAAATTACAATATCATCAGCATATGCAATTATATTCATTCTCAGTGTACCCAATCGGCATCCAACATTCATACTTGAAATGGCTTTAATTACATCATCAACATATAATTTAAAAAGAATCGGAGACAGAATTCCTCCTTGTCGTACACCCAAATTGATATAGTGATAATTACCATTTTGCTTATTCCATACAATTCTTGCCTTTTGATTCCTCAGATAAGTCATGAGAGTAAATACAATATCAGGAGGAATACCTCTCTCTAATAACATGTTACCTAATATATTATGATTTATCCTGTCAAAAGCCTTAGAGAGATCTATAAAAGCAGCAAATGCCTTTCCATAACCCTTTATATATGGTGTTACAGTTTCTCTAAGTGTAAAATATGCATCATTTGTTGACATCTGCTTGCTAAAACCTAGCTGCCTAAAATCAAAGAATAACTTTTCTTCTAAAATATCTAAAATGTGCATTTCAAAAATCTTCAACAAACAAGAAGACAACATCACTGGTCTATAATTGGCTGGGTCTGTGGAATTACCCTTAGTATCTTTAATGATAGGGTTAATATCACCTTTCAATAATTCCACTGGAATATAACAATGATTGAAACAAGCATTCATAAAAAGACTCAATTGCACTAGAAATTCATATGTTGCATGCCTCAGAAACTGAGAGTGGATACCATCATGGCCCACCCCATTCTTAAGTTTGCCAATATACTTTTTTAATGTTTCAGGTGAAG
>JAXIVD010005706.1:25000-27613 GCA_036785275.1 Cancer borealis
CATCCAACCATAATATTCTAACCCCTAACCATATCCATCTACCCCTATATTTACATCCTTATTTAATCCCCTAACCTACCCACCCCTATTCTACTCTCTACCACTGTGGCTTCGCAATCAAGGTCACTTATGTCCGTGGTGGAGGGAGTGGCGTGCCTGGTACCCCGGAGACACAGGAGGGAAGACCTGAGAAGGGAGAATGAGAGGCGGCACCTCATCCAGGCGACAACATGGCTCCTTGGCTGGTGCTTCTTTTCTGCCATCAAATCGGCTAGTCTTGAGTAGAAGCACTTAGCCTTGGAGCCCATCCCGCCGGACGTGGTGAAGACCAGAGGCGTGAAGGTGCCGTGGTCGACGTGTTGAATCCTTTCGCCATAGGTTCTCGTCTTCTCCTGCTCATTCCTACGGTGGGCAGCCTCCAGAGAGAGCTCGCGGTGACATGCTGCCATCGGGTCGAAGATCCGGACGTCGAAGAAGGCTCTCTGCCCCCTCGTCCAAAACCCCCGAGCACTGACGTCAACTCGAGCTTCATCGGAGATGTTTGCCGACCTCAACCGCAGGTTTTCTCCTCCAAGTGGCAGAAGAGTCGGCTCGGTGGCGACGTCATGGCACACCTCCCTGAGCATGTTGGCTGTCAGGTCCCTCACCTCGTCGTGCCTGATGCACACGAATCCCCCCTTCTTGCAGGTCATGGTGTGGTCGATGTTGTTGGGGGAACCACATGCACAGATGTTGGGGAGTCCTTCAACTGGCCAGCCATACCTCAGAGCAACGGCGTCGACAAATTCTTGTTTGTTGAGGTTGAAGCCTCTTGCTCTGATTGGCAGTGACGTTAGCCAGTTAGACGCTCCCGTCTCTTGTGCAATATGGATTTTTCGCACAGTCGCGGCAGGCACGATGGTCTTCAGGCGTTCAAGGCTGGTCTTCTGCTCTTGTTGCCTGTCTAGGGAAATTTGCTTCCTTTGCTCAGCGATCGCATTTTGGTCTATTTCCCCGTGTGCGTCCTGAGCAACTATCTTTACTGTGAGGGACCTGGCTAGGTTGATGGAGTTGAGGTGCTCCCTAGTTGCCAACCTCTCAGGAGAGGTGATCCCCATCCCGCCCAGTCTTGGTGGAAGTTCGAGCAGGGCCCTCTCGTCATCCCCCAGTGCTGGAGACCTCAGTAACGCTGGAAGGAGGGTGTTCCTTATAGCGTTTTCCAGCGGTCTGAGGAGAGGGCTGATGCCTGGGATGGTGCGCATGACGTAATTCCACCGATGTTGTAGGCCATGCGTGTAGGCAGAGTAAGCTGCGTGAGGCTCCGTCCTAGCTATATCAGATAGGATTTCTACCTCCCTCACCCACTCGAGCACTTTTTCTCCTACAAACTCCTTCTTGAACTCCTCTGTTCCTATAACAGCACCCAAGTGCCGCTGCCCGTCCTTTGTTATTATTACCCCGCTACCACCGAAAATATCCAGAGCGTGGTCATAAAGTTCGGATTTCACAATAAGGACGGACTTAGCTGCATTGGGTGTGTATCCTATGGTGGGTCCATTGTCCTTTATCAATCCCCACCAACTTTCCAGGTCTGAGATTGTGCCGGCCCCCGAAAGGTCGTCGGCATATGCCACTTGCTTCACCTTGGTGTTTTCAAACGCAATCACATCCTGAAGCACTGAGAGACCTATTGCGTACATAGCCATGGCCACTGGGTCACCTTGTGTTGTCCCCTCCATTGACTTGAGCACCTTAAAACAATTATTACTACTACTATTTACAAACAAGTCACATGGTTCACCATACGTGTTTCCTACGTATGTAGCTAGAGAGGGACATTTGATTTTAATATTGTGAAGCATTGTCTTTCTGTTAATGGAATTAAACGCATTTGATGGGTCCACTAACAGTACCGCTTCACAATCCTTTCCCGCGTAGATCTCCCTCATGGCGTGGATGGCTGCTTCCCCCCCTGCCTGGTGTCCTGCGCCTACTACTACTACTACTACTACTACTACTACTACTACTACTACTACTACTACTACTACTACTACTACTACTACTACTACTACTACTACTACTACTACTACTACTACTACTACTACTACTACTACTACTACTACTACTACTACTACTACTACTACTACTACTACTACTACTACTACTACTACTACTACTACTACTACTACTACTACTACTACTACTACTACTACTACTACTACTACTACTACTACTACTACTACTACTACTACTACTACTACTACTACTACTACTACTACTACTACTACTACTACTACTACTACTACTACTACTACTACTACTACTACTACTACTACTACTACTACTACTACTACTACTACTACTACTACTACTACTACTACTACTACTACTACTACTACTACTACTACTACTACTACTACTACTACTACTACTACTACTACTACTACTACTACTACTACTACTACTACTACTACTACTACTACTACTACCTACTACTACTACTACTACTACTACTACTACTACTACTACTACTACTACTACTACTACTACTACTACTACTACTACTACTACTACTACTACTACTACTACTACTACTACTACTACTACTACTACTACTACTACTACTACTACTAC
>JAXIVD010005707.1:0-5000 GCA_036785275.1 Cancer borealis
CTCCTCTTCTCTTTCCTCCACCAAACACTTCTCTCTTTCCTCCACCAAACACTCCTCTTCTCTTTCCTCCACCAAACACTTCTCTCTTTCCTCCACCAAACACTCCTCTTCTCTTTCCTCCACCAAATACTCCTCTTCTCTTTCCTCCACCAAATACTCCTCTTATCTTTCCTCACCAAACACTCTTCTTCTCTTTCCTCCACCACACACTCCTCTCTCTTTCCTCCACCAATACTCCTTTCTCTTTCCTCCACCAAATACTCCTCTTATCTTCCTCCACCAAACACTCTTCTTCTCTTTCCCTCCCCCAATGCCCTTCTCCTTTTCTATACCAGGCTTTCCTTTTCTCTTCCTTCCTAAACTCTCTCTCTCTCTCTCTCTCTCTCTCTCTCTCTCTCTCCTCTCTCTCTCTCTCTCTCTCTCTCTCTCTCTCTTCTCTCTCTCTCTCTCTCTCTCTCTCTCTCTCTCTCTCTCTCTCTCTCTCTCTCTCTCTCTCTCTCTCTCTCTCTCTCTCTCTCTCTCTCTCTCTCTCTCTCTCTCTCTCTCTCTCTCTCTCTCTCTCTCTCTCTCTCTCTCTCTCTCTCTCTCTCTCTCTCTCTCTCTCTCTCTCTCTCTCTCTCTCGTTCACAGTCAAGTACATACATTTGCTGAAAACAATATATTAATAAACAAAATTAGAACGATCAATAAACAAACTTAGAACAATCTATAAGGAAATTAAATCCCCTGCGGAGGTGAGGCATAACAAAATGGCGGCGGCGACACAGCAGGCCTGATACGGGATGCCCCTGGTAAGCTATGTTTCCTCTGTGCCACTCATACGCTGCCTGATTCTTCTCGTCCTCTTCATGTCATGTTTACCGTCTGTATCACGTGATCTGTTACCTGGCACCACCTCAAGGCCAACAGTGTGTGTGTGTGTGGGGTGGGGGGGGTGGGGGTGTGTGTGTGTTTATCTGAGTTACCTGTCCTAAGTTGCTTTCTGATGACTTCAATAACTTGTGTATGTATATCTTGTGTCATTAACTGATGCTCTTCCATTTATTTATTCTTTTTTTTTTACATGCTATACAGTGAAATGTTTATATATGTTTAACTCTGAGGTCAATATATGCGATCCACAGAACCAAGATGTTTTTTCAAAGCTAAACGAGCGTCCTTAAACAAATTTTGATAAGGTGCATACTGGTGGTCAGCCTCAGCCTGGTACTTTTGAAGACCGATGCCTCTGCTCGGTGATCTACTTGACCTAAGTCATAATCAAAGACAAACCATTTAGTCATGTGAATCATTATGCTCAATGTTCCTTTATAGAAATGAAATGAAAGTTTTCCTTTTTATATATTGAAAATATACATTATCAGCACAGTTTTTGTCGCATCCAACAACCACAATCAAGATGCATTGGTTCAGAGCCTTGCTTTAAGCCCATCAATCATCTTATATTTATATATCGACAGACCATACATCTATTTAAAATTTTTCGTAAACGTGTCACGTCCCCTGGTTTGCAATACTTGTAACAAACCATTTTCATCACCTGTTTAGTGACCCAGCATTCCCTTCCATCCCTGGGGGCCACGCAGGGCTCGGTGGGAGGGAAGCTTGGCATTAGTTTTATTAGTCAGTTTTATCAATAATAGCTACTTACTGAAACACAACAACTGTGCTTATTATTATTGTAACAAAGGCGACATTACTACGTCGACTCTATTCCTACTATATGTCGTATTACACTATATGTCGTATTACGAGGCTTACAGCTGCCTGTCAGAACCTCCTATTACTACCATCACCACCATGACCAATGCTACTACTACTGCTACCACCACTAGTACTACAACTACAACCATTACCATCATCACCACCACTACTACAACTACGCTTACCACTACTACACTGCCCACTACATACAGACGATCCAAGTTTTACAATCTAATTCGTTCTGTTCGCATGCAGTAAAATCATAATTCACACAATCCTATACGATTTCACGTTATGTAAGCCACAAACGGTGAAAAAAAAAATGCAGCTTCTACAGTACCTATACAGCGGCGTCCAGATGACACTCGACCTAGTAACAGAGACGGAGAAAGTACTAGGCCTACTCTGCTAACACCCTGGAAAGCAACTCATGCCTGCCTTTTGTCACTTCTGTCTTTACTGATTTTCACTAAACTAGTCACACCTGATGGTTTCTAACACCTAACATCTCGGTAGTAATGCGACATTTTATATAACTGCTTTTATTTGTCTTCTCTCTCTCTCTCTCTCTCTCTCTCTCTCTCTCTCTCTCTCTCTCTCTCTCTCTCTCTCTCTCTCTCTCTCTCTCTCTCCTCTCTCTCTCTCTCTCTCTCTCTCTCTCTCTCTCTCTCTCTCTCTCTCTCTCTCTCTCTCTCTCTCTCCCCTGTTATTGCACATTTAAAAAAAAAATCACTTTCGGTGTCGTGCTGTGTCTATTTCATCTGCTACTACGCCCAATGCCCACATTCATTGATTTTCTTCCTCCTTTTTCATGATTTCGTATGCTTCTGAGCCCTACTTTATTGGCAGAGGTTCTTATCATTTTTCTTTTAAATTTTTTATGCATGTAAAATGAAAAACTGATGATCCCTTGTATGATGCAACTCTTCACATGACAACCTCCATAACAACCCTTGCCCAACACACTGCCTACTTCACCATCTTCCTTCATTCCTAAATATACTAGACAACACAACACTGGCGTCTTCTCAGGTAAACCCCTTAATCTTTTCCATCCTGTTAACATTCACTCCTATCCATAACAACGTATTGTCTCCTGTTTGGCCTGTTCTGTGGCTTACTGAAACCAATGATTTCAGTAGTAATATTTTCCTTCAAATATAATCGCTTTGGCTCAGGAATCACCAAAATAAAATTGTCACATGTACATACTAAGAACATTATTTAGCGCCAAGAACAGTGGCCTTCGATAGATACTGGCCTGAGTTTCTCGAGTTGATGACGTCACAATAGTAGGCCGATTATCAGGTTTTCAGTGCATTGAAGTGTTGTATTCTTTCCCGATATTACCAAGCTGCCAGATGATACTTAGGAACACTGAGCCTACCATTGTGTTCATGATACTTTACTGCATATCATGAGCACAGAGTAATTATAGTAAAACTAAAACTACACCTGTTTAACAGAGAACTTGAGAAATTTCGGTCAATCAAATCAATAATATGTTGGTTGAACACTGAAGGGAAAAAGACATCAAGAAGGAGAAATCCCTGAGAAACACTAACCATAATTGTGTAGACATCTTGACAGTTGTGGGTTGTGGAGAAAGAAACACAATGTATACTGAGGTTTTATTCCTGACCGGTTTCGCTAACAGCTTCTTCAGAGGAATGACTCCCATACGGCAAGTTCTGACCTTATATGCATATAAGGTCAGAACTTGCCGTATGGGAGTCATTCCTCTGAAGAAGCTGTTAGCGAAACCGGTCAGGAATAAAACCTCAGTATACATTGTGTTTCTTTCTCCACAACTCACTAATAATAATATTGTCATCCACCAATGAATGACTCGGAAAGGAAACTGCGATTTAAGACTGAGAAGAAAGTTATAAGTTAGTGTTTTCGAATTACCTAAAGCAGGACCAATAATTCATAGTTAAGCTAATCCATTTTCAATTTCCATTACTTCTTTTGCTTTGTATGCTGAAAGGCCTTAATATGATTATTATGTGAGTACATTTCAAACTTCCCTCAAGGATATAGAAACCAACCCCTCAGAGGCATTTTTGATATAATATTTTCTTACCCAAAAACCTAAATTTGCTCCTCCATCTCTAGTGTGTTTCAACTAAGACGGCGTGCTTTTGTCGAACATTGTGTTTTCTTTAATAATTAAGTCACGCATAATTATCTGTTACATTATATCTTCGATTGCTTTTCAGATTGTGGTTCAATGTTCAAGTCAAATAATGCTGAAATCTCTGGTTATGACGAGATAGTCTATGTAGACATTACCGTTGACGAGTTGACTTCAGAAGAAGAAATCATCTACGACCTGACCTGGGAGGAATGTGTCGATCCACCAATAATCAGCGACGACGAGTTCAACAAATACTTCACTGTTAATGATACTACCGACTGTATTTGGGAAATCTCCGTGAACTCTGAGCTGACTGGCTTACCGGACTACCCAGGCCATAAGGTGAGTGTGTACACATCCCCAGGTGTGTGTGTGTGCACATCCTCAGGTGAGTGTGTGCACATCCTCAGGTGAGTGTGTGCACATCCCCAGGTGAGTGTGTGCACATCCCCAGGTGAGTGTGTACACATCCCCAGGTGAGTGTGTGCACGCCCCCAGGTGAGTGTGTGCACATCCCCAGGTGAGTGTGTGCACATCCCCAGGTGAGTGTGTGTATATCCTCAGGTGAGTGTGTGCACATCCCCAGGTGAGTGTGTGCACATCCCCAGGTGAGTGTGTGCACATCCTCAGGTGAGTGTGTGCACATCCCCAGGTGAGTGTGTGCACATCCCCAGGTGAGTGTGTGCACATGCCCAGGTGAGTGTGTGCACATCCCCAGGTGAGTGTGTGCACGCCCCCAGGTGAGTGTGTGCACATCCCCAGGTGAGTGTGTGCACATCCCCAGGTGAGTGTGTGCACATCCCCAGGTGAGTGTGTGCACATCCCCAGGTGCCTCGCTGCCCCTCACCCAGTGTACATACATACTCCTTACCAACACATAAGCTTGTACCTTTCCTGGATGTGTTCTTCTACGCATCATGCACATGGACCAATGAACAATACTTGTGTTACATCAAGATAAGATGGTCATAACTATGACCGTCTGTGTTTATACAAAAAATGGCTGCTGATGTTTTCTAGTGTTAACATTTATATATTCTTTATTTATCATTTTCCAGTATTAAAGTTTATCTATATTTCAGGAGTTAATAACTGCTAAAGCCAATTTTGGGGGTTTCAGCATCTCTTATGAAACTGTAAGTACAACAACCACCCA
>JAXIVD010005707.1:10000-15000 GCA_036785275.1 Cancer borealis
AATATTAAAAAAAATACCGCATATATTTATTCCTTACACGATGACTTTAGAGTAATACTGGATCTGCATGCTTCATCTTCTTTTCTTTTCATTTTTCCCCCATCGCCGTGACAGTTGACGGTAAAGCATACTTCTCTATAGACAAAAATACCGGCGAAGTGACCCTAACACAAGCATTGGACCATGCCTTCCTCCTCAACGAGCAAGTCATGTTCTTCGTCCAGGTAAGGCAAACTCACCTACGGATCTTTGTATTGCCAGGTTCATGTGGCAGGTAGTGCTAAACGGGGCATGGCTTACCCTGAAGTAACTCATCAGTCCCACTTACTCAACTAGGCACCTTGACAGTAGTTTTATTTTGAGTTAAACATAGCCTGTCTCACCTTGGAATAACTCCCCTTTCTTCTACTTCCTCCACCCAACTCAGGATTATCCTATACATAATATTATATGATACTGGAAACCATTATCGAGTTATTAAGCTTTATTCAATATTTTTAAAGGTGGATAGGTAAGTAAATATGATTTGTTATTTTCCCTTGTTGTTGCACTCACCTGATCCTTCCTAGTGCACACAGGTGAGGCAGCCAATGTAGCCCTAACACAGATAGTCAAGAGGCAGCAACTAGCTCTTTGTGTCCTTTCTGAAGTAATGGTGATGATGATGACAAGCATTATGGATGTGTAGGGTTTTGTGAAGTTACTAATATAAAAAGGAAGATAAACTCCATATGTTTTAGCACTCCATCAAGACCAGTCACACAAATAATGCCACTGACCTCCACACTTATGACCTGACGATCATCTCCTTTTCATGACGTCCTCTAGCTCGCTCCCAAACACACGCACACACACGCACACACCACACCATACACACACACACACACACACACACACACACACACACACACACACACACACACACACACACACACACACACACACACACACACACACACACACACACACACACACACACACACACACACACACACACACACACACGCCACCATGCTCGTGCTTATGTGTTAATCTGTATATAGTAGGTGAATGCACTACATATATATATATATATATATATATATATATATATATATATATATATATATATATATATATATATATATATATATATGCCACAATGTTGTGTTCACACCTGCATGATAAACATTATCGCCAGTGTTAATCTGTATTGACATGTAACAAAAAGTATATATAATTTGTATCCTTTTAATAATGAAGTTCCATCCATTTGCTTATCCAAATCATGCTTTCAATTGAAAATGTGTTTTCATGTTTAGTGGCAGAAATAATCGTACGAATGACGAGTTATTTGTATTGCATTTGTGTACCACAATCTAGTTGTACAGTTTGTTTGGTCTTTTTACTTTGATTTTCTTTGTTGCATAAACCTATACTGTATTGACTTTATTCATATAGTTTTTGTCTTCTTTTGAGATGTCGCTTTGCTGTTCCATTTTGAAGTTCTAATGTCTCAGTTTGTAATTATATTTTTGCCGCATGATTTAGTATGACTAGAACTTTATAACTCTGATATGAAGACGCTCTTTCTATGCGTTTGTGTTGTAGATCAACATCATATAGAGAGTTAAATAAGGTTTATTTTCATATAATTAGACAAACATGTGTTAAATAGGGTTTCATATTATAGTAATCAGAAAAATGAGTCCAGATTCGTAAACCTCTATTTAACAATTTTCATGAGATTCGGATGTGTCGAAATGTTCACCAAATTTCCATGAATTCCCTTAGGAGTTTTGGTAGAAATCATGATATTTGAACAAAAAAATAGTTTTGTATGCATTTTTCCTGTAAGAGTAATAGTTTCGTAGTAAAATGGAAAAACATTGTTCAACGTCAATTCTAGTCGAAATTTCGGGCCACAAAATCGTAAATTCATATTTGTCACATATACGTGAACAATGGCTTGAATGAAAGTACCAAATAATTCATTTTGCAATACAACTTGTTTAGCAAGTTTTCATGTATGATTAATGGTTTGGAGACAGTGATAAGAAACCTCCCAACAAAGAAGCTATGATTCGGTAACAGGAATAGATAGAGAAACCAAACTATTGTAATCCATTGTAGTGTGTGGATCTGGAGGGTCATTGATATGCATTTTTGTCGTAGGAGTCCAGCATTGCCAAGTAAAGTTTAATTATGATTATTTCATTATTTTCATTAGGCATGCCAGGCTTCATCATTATAGCAATTAGAAAATTGAGTCCAGATTCGTGATCACCATGCTCGAAAACAACTTTGAATCAATTTTCAAGAGATTTGTCGAAATTTTCAAAAACCGCGAGTTATATTTTTTGGAGGGATGAATCAAGTCTTTTTTTCTTCAAATAACTCTTCAAGTAATGATAAAATTGAATCCAGATTCTTGATCAGCATTGCTCGAAAAACCCTTTGTACCAATTTTCATGAGATTTGTCGAAATTTTCACTAACTCAACCTAGACTAAAATAACGTTTCACCCGCTTTAGATTATCTAATGAAATCAAACAGCCAAGTAGGGACGTATAGTTCTGTTGCTGTTTCAACTTTTTTGTAATTCTTTGTAAAAAAAAAAAAAAAAAAAAAAAAAAATATATATATATATATATATATATATATATATATATATATATATATATATATATATATATATATATATATATATATACATACATATATACAAATATATAAATAAATATAAATATATAAATAAATATAAATGTATATATATATATATATATATATATATATATATATATATATATATATATATATCTGTGTGTGTGTGTGTGTGTGTGTGTGTGTGTGTGTGTGTGTGTGTGTGTGTGTGTGTGTGTGTGTGTGTGTGTGTGTGTGTGTGTGTGTGTGTGTGTGTGTGTGTGTGTGTGCGTGTATGAATATTCTCTTTTTGACAGACAAAGTTGAAAGCCACTGCAATTTCTGCATTATTCAGCTTCTGTTGTATCTTATTAATTCTCTTTTAAGTGGCATCTGTGGCCCCGAGGAGCTTTCCAAAATTTTGAAAGTTGGTTAAAACGTTTTGTTCCATCTTAGGGAACATCTTCAGGCGAAGTACGTACATACCTCTTCACTTCGTCTGAAAATGTTCCCTAAGATGAAACGAAACGTTGTAAGCAACTTTTAAACTTTTGAAAAGCTCCTCGAAGCCACAGATGCCACTAAAAGAGAAT
This sequence comes from Cancer borealis, assembly GCA_036785275.1. Classification (NCBI taxonomy): domain Eukaryota; kingdom Metazoa; phylum Arthropoda; class Malacostraca; order Decapoda; family Cancridae; genus Cancer; species Cancer borealis. The sequence goes on from JAXIVD010005707.1 coordinate 13,216, forward strand.
TAATCAGACACATTGAAAAAACCCAACAGAAGCTGAATAATGCAGAAATTGCAGTGACTTTCAACCTCGTCTGTCAAAAAGAGAATCTACTATCTGGCTACACCAATGCATATAAATGTGTGTGTGTGTGTGTGTGTGTGTGTGTGTGTGTGTGTGTGTGTGTGTGTGTGTGTGTGTGTGTGTGTGTGTGTGTGTGTCTGTGTGTCTGTGTGTGTACAAGCGCGTACACCATGAATACATCATCGTCATCGTTTCCCACAGGCTTCTGATAGCACCCAAACAGCCCCTGCTCTCCTAAAAGTCACGCTGCCGCCAGTGCCCACCACCACCACCACCTCCACCACCACCACCTACATTACCACCACCGATACCACTTGCGAACCATGTGTCTGTACAACTTATTCAACGGAAGCAGTCACCGATTGCCCCACAGAAGGCACGTGTCCCACCTGTCCAACCGATACTACCACTGAATTCACCTGTCCTGTAGTCACCTGTCCATCCACAACCACAGAAGGCACGTGTCCCACCTGTCCAACAGACACTACCACTGAATTCACCTGTCCTGTAGTCACCTGTCCATCCACAACCACAGAAGGCACGTGTCCCACCTGTCCAACCGACACTTCCACTGAATTCACCTGTCCTGTAGTCACCTGTCCATCCACAACCACAGAAGGCACGTGTCCCACCTGTCCAACCGACACTTCCACTGAATTCACCTGTCCTGTAGTCACCTGTCCATCCACAACCCCAGAAGGCACGTGTCCCACCTGTCCAACCGACACTTCCACTGAATTCACCTGTCCTGTAGTCACCTGTCCACCCACAACCACAGAAGGCACGTGTCCTACCTGTCCAACCGATACTACTACTGAATTCACCTGTCCTGTAGTCACCTGTCTACCCACAACTAGTGAAGGCACGTGTCCCACCTGTCCAACAGACACTGCCACTTAATTCACCTGTCCTGTAGTCCTGTGGTAGTAGATAAGTCAACTTTCCTTTGCCCTTCCCTAACATCTCTTTAACCCATTATTTGCACTCTCTAATCCACTGCATATTTTTTCTGCAAATGGCAGAGAGGTCATGGTAGAGTAACATCTAGCTAGTACCTGCCCTGCTAAGGTGTCCCGCGATATCCGATAAATAAGGCGAGGCTTCTGTGGTTACTAATGAAGACAAAAGCTTTAGTTCAACTTTCTTTTAATGCTGAATTAATGAAAAATATTACTTAATTCAACATAGGTCACTTGCATTTATAACCAAGTAAGTAATAATTCTCCTAGTCACTAATATTAAAATCTGGCTGTAGGAGAGTACGGTCTGGTAAAGGACTGTTCTGATGCCCCAATATGTCTGATCTCCTTGCGCCCCTGCAGAAACGGATTCCACCACCCCCGGTCCTATCGTCACCTGGGGCCCTGACCAGCCGACCCTTACTTTCGAGCAAGCGTCATACGCTCTTGACATCTATGCTGAAGTTGAAAACGTTTATCAAGTTAAAGTCGAGGACATTGGATATGAAGTTATATATGATTGGAGTAAATATCACCTCCATTTAAAAAAAAAAATTATTCTTTGCTTTGCAGTTCCGTTATGGGAGTCTTGTGTCTTTTTCGTGAATTTTTTATCCCTTCCTGCACGAGTGGTATGAATGTGGGTTGATTGGGTCCTTGTTTTGTAAATGTTTGCCATTGATGGATTTCTTCAAGTGTTTTTATTGCATTCTGTTGAGTACGTAAGCACAGCCAGCTACTGTCCACTCCTAAGACGCTTATTACA
>JAXIVD010005708.1:0-2500 GCA_036785275.1 Cancer borealis
CCTCTACCGCCTGCCTTGTCATGCTTGTTGAATGTAGTGATGCAGATGAAGAAGTAGAAAAAAGAAGTTTGTGGGTGTGATTCAACATCTTATTAAACCAGGCCGCGTGACGTTATAAGAGATAAGCGTGTCTCTCAATACGATTCACCGACTTCATAGGGAACTTCAAGAACAAAGTAGAAAAAAAAAGTAAGAGAAGACTTAAATAAAAGATAGAAAAGTATGAATAGATTTAGGTGGCGTTCACTGGAGTCATTGCAACATAAGCAGCAGCAGCAGCAGCAGCAGCAGCAGCAGCAGCAGCAGCAGCAGCAGCAGCAGCAGCAGCAGCAGCAGCAGCATCATGGTCAATGCTGATGGTCCAATAGAAGAAAAAATTCATTGACTTCTAAAGATTTGATTTTTAAATATACATTCCAACACACACCCACAATTTCATCACACACCACACAACACACACACACACACACACACACACACACAACACACACACACACACACACACACACACACACACACACCACACACACACACACACACACACACACACACACACACACACACACACACACACACACACACACACACACACACACACACACACACACACCACACACACACACACACACACACACACACACACACACACACACACACACACACACACACACACACACACACACACACACAACACACACACACACACACACACACACACACACACACACACACACACACACACACACACACACACACACACACACACACACACACACCACACACACACACACACACACACACACACACACACACACACACACACACCACACCACACACACACACACACACACACACACACACACACACACACACACACACACACACACACACACACACACACACACACACACACACACACACACACACACACACACACACACACACACACACACACACACACACACACACACACACACACACACACACACACACACACACACACACACACACACACACACACACACACACACACACACCACACACACACACACACACACACACACACACACCACACACACACACACACACACACACACACACACACACACACACCACACACACACACACACACACACACACACACACACACACACACACACACACACACACACACACACACACACACACACACACACCACACACACACACACACACACACACACACACACACACACACACACACACACACACACACACACACACACACACACACACCACACACACACACACACACACACACACACACACACACACACACACACACACACACACACACACACACACACACACACACACACACACACACACACACACACACACACACACACACACACACACACACACACACACACACACACACACACACACACACACACACACACACACACACACACACACACACACACACACACACACACACACACACACACACACACACACACACACACACACACACACACACACACACACACACACACACACACACACACACACACACACACACACACACACACACACACACACACAGACACACACACACACACACACACACACACGCACAAATTGCTCGCCAGCTCAGTGGTAACGTGCCAGCAGGCTGAGGTTCCCATACCGCTCAGGTTGCTCAATTTCACATGATTTAACAGTTATTGTCGTCCTTGAGCAAGAGGATCGGGTGTGTGGTGTGTGCAAGTTGCAGAATTACAAATAGATCGATCTAAATTACCACTAAGCTATCTCCGGGAAGGTAATGACTGGTGATTACTAGTCCAGTTTGTTATCCTAACGACTGTGAGTGAACACACACACACACACACACACACACACACACACACACACACACACACACACACACACACACACACACACACACACACACACACACACACACACACACACACACACTCATCTTAAAACTCTAATTTGTCTCTTATATCTTACCACCCCACTCTATTATTTATTATCTACGTTAACTGATATTTCACTACTCACTCGAGGGATGATAATTATGATATTAACCCGTAAGGAGTAATCCCGGGGCCAAATATGTGCGTATCACACACATATCCTTGTATGCAAAGCAGGATTCACGTGAGCGAAAATTTCAAGGTCAAATAATGTGCCCACCATGTGTACAAGTTAACTCCATTAGTACATACAAGAAAGTACAAAAAAAAAAATTAATATTAATAAGCAACAACGCTCTTTTGTGACTATACTTTGGTCTTGAAAAGGTCTTAGATCTTGATGTCCTGTTTCTGTCGAGGTGAGTCGCTTGCTTATTAGCCAACCACCTCTATGTCCCTCAAACAACACATCATCTCTATTACTCTTGTCGCAAACCATGTACGAATGTGTTTCTAACTTGACTTGACGCAACATGGTCAAACTCAAGTCTCAAGGAATGTGGCGACACGAGATCCTCTTCTACATCCTCTTC
>JAXIVD010005708.1:7500-20000 GCA_036785275.1 Cancer borealis
AAAATTCTCTCAGACGCTTCTCAGGTAAATACAGGAAGTAGGGAACATCACCTAGAGACAAAGGACAAGTGGCTTGCGTAACTCCTCAACCTTGCTTCCCGTACTCTTCCTTCCCACTCCCTTCTGGCGCTTCATTCCTCAAACACAAGCCATAAACTTATTCGTTGGATACAATCATGATAAAACAATAGTTGCTACTCGTGTCCTCTCAACCTAGCTGTTTTTTTATTTTTAATTTTACAATGGTCTGCTTCTGCCGTGTTATGATAAGCCAACGTATCGATTAATAGTGTATGATTATCTTGTAGTTAATAGTTTCGATTACCGTTACTTTCTAAAACCATTAACTATTTATATGCAGGATTAATAAGAAAGCGTGATGGAAAACATGTGCTTCCGATAAGACATCAACGCATGCCTTGATACTAAATCTGCTCAATGAATGCACTGGTTTTTTCTTAAGTTGTAATCTTGAATCTTGATGGGAAAGTAAGCAAGAAATTGTAAAATCATTCTAACCGAGGCTCCATCAAAGGAAGGGTTAAGTGTTCTCTCTCTCTCTCTCTCTCTCTCTCTCTCTCTCTCTCTCTCTCTCTCTCTCTCTCTCTCTCTCTCTCTCTCTCTCTCTCTATCTCTCTCTCTCTCGTTTATATGCACAGGTGTTCAAATCCGCGGATGACAAACTTATCAACATTTTAATAGTGTGACAACGTAAAACAAATTCGTATCCAAATCAAGGTTCCTTCGGCTCAATGCGTTCTTTTCGGAGCACCAAAGAAATGTTATATTACTTTTCATTGCCTCACAATACTTATTTGACTTTACGACAAGAAGGCATAATATCATCTTATCTTCAATATTTACGTTAATATATTATTTTTTACAAGTTTTCATCTCACATCTTTGTTGAACTTTTTATTGATTCATTATTATTCTTTTTTTTTTTTTTTACAATAGACTGATTACTTACTTCAGGTTTTGATAATTCATCCTTGTATTATTAATATATTAGTGCCTCATTAACTTTACTTAACGAGTCTTACGTTTTCTTTTCACCTCTTATTCCCTCAACTTCCGGCTTCCCATTATCCACCACCACCACCACCGCTCTCTCTGTCTGTCTCTCTCTCTCTCTCTCTCTCTCTCTCTCTCTCTCTCTCTCTCTCTCTCTCTCTCTCTCTCTCTCTCTCTCTCTCTCTCCCACAAGTCCCCTATCACCATTCCGCTTCTCAAAAAAAGAAAATAAAACAGAAAAAAACAGAAAACTCGACCTTTTTGACGTGAACTCACAGATGCGGGCGGTGCTTTGTCATGGTGAGTGGATCTGGGTTATTCCGGTGATGTGTGTGTGTGTGTGTGTGTGTGTGTGTGTGTGTGTGTGTGTGTGTGTGTGTGTGTGTGTGTGTGTGTGTGTGTGTGTGATGAGGGTGTACTGAATGAGATGTAAGTGTACAGTGAATGAGTGGGTATGCTGTGTGGTGTGTGTGTGTGTGTGTGTGTGTGTGTGTGTGTGTGTGTGTGTGTGTGTGTGTGTGTGTGTGTGTGTGTCTGATGGGCGTGGCAGGAGGCGGAGAAAGAACCCTTTACGAGGTAACTTTCAGGTGTTACAACTCACCTAATTCACTTCGCACAATTATATTTTCGAAAACTTTTGTCAGCGAAATTAACACTTGACCGCTCACCCTGGGAAAGTTAATTTGGAAAGGTAAAGGGGAGGGATGTAGGAAGAGGAGGAGGAAGAGGAGGAGGAGGAGGAGGAGGAGGAGGAGGAGGAGGAGGAGGAGGAGGAGGAGGAGGAGGAGGAGGAGGAGGAGGAGGAGGAGGAAGAGGAGGAGAAGGAGGAGGAGGAGAAGAGGGATGAGGAAGACGAGAGGACGAGGAGTGGATTGATAGAGGAGGATGAAGGAAGGAAGGTGGAGAAGGAAGGGTAGAGGGGGAGGGAACTATTAGGACAAGAAAAAAAATGGTAGGTGGAGGAGGAGGAGGAGGAGGAGGAGGAGGAGGAGGAGGAGGAGGAGGAGGAGGAGAAGGAGGAGGAGGAGGAGGAGGAGGAGGAGAAGGAGGAGGAGGAGGAGGAGGAGGAGGAGGAGGAGGAGGAGGACGAGCATCGACATTGTATAATACCATAAAGGTAAATGTTGCACTACTGAGGGAAGGGTTAAGGTATATTGTTGTAGTGGGACATTCAAACAACCTTAAAAACTATCATAATTATTTTTATTGCTATCATGATGGGTGTCTGTGGTGGCAGCCGTGACGTTAGTGTGGCCACAGGTAAGTGTCATACATAATTCCAGGTGCGTACACGGCTGGTTTTGGCAGGTGAGATGGAGGGGCAGCAGAGAGCCTTTGTTCACTCGGGGATTAGCATAACTGAGGAGGTGGTGGTGGCGGGCAACCTCCTGAGAATTTATTATCAACAGGCGTGTCAGTCCCCCGAAGATGGTTGAGGGTGGCGGGAGGGGCATCAACATAGCACTCCAGTGGTCATCCCTCTGATCAACAAATCCAGCATTAATCGAATATAAACCAGCTTCATTGTAATACTGATGACAACGTCTGCTCAGCATCCATCACGCGTGGCCGCATCCAGAAATGGCGATGTGAAGCGCCTCGGGAACCTCATCATGCTGACTTTCCACTTGGCGTCGCCCGAGACTCTTGATGCGAGTCGTTACGGGGCCGATGCTCAGTTGGAATATGTAAACCCGGTGATGGTCGCCGGCCAGGTGTGTCTTGTGTCGTCCACTCGGGTCAGACGGGGGCGGGGCGGGGCGGCCCCGAGGCACCACCCCGCCACCTGCAGCCAGGGTGGGCGGTCCTCCCAACACGCCTCATCCCCGCTCCCCGGCCACCGCCCGCGACTCTCTAAATCACAGCCTCCATTTTAAAGCGTGTTCGTTTTAAAGTTAACCCGTTCAGTGGGTGCCTCTGGAAGGGGGTGCCAATGGCTCCACCCACTCGGCGCGCCAGCCAATCCTCAGTGAGATTTAAACCGGTAAAAAACGCGGGTGGGCTCGACCTGCAGGAAAGCTCGGCTTTGATTGGTTGTTCGTCGGCGCCATCGCGCACGCGCTAGTCTTCGATGACTGAAGAACGCGCGCGGCGGCCACTTGCGTGAAATTGAATTTTGTAGCGTGAGTGGATGCGAGTGAAGAGTCAGTTGTTGTGTGCAGTGAGTGGCGGCGGAGGTGCGTGGCTCCACCGGATCAAGTCGGCTCCCGTGGCCACACACACTGAGGCCATCCATCGATCCAGCCACTCGTGCTAGGTCCACTAGCCGCCGCCGCTAGATGGTGCCACTCATCGCCGCGACCAACTTTCCCAGCAGTCAGTAGCAGTAGAGACTTTATCGCTGTGGGCCATACGCCCTCTTCTGCCCGCCCGCGTCCACACATGTTCCTCGAAACGTGAGTACCATGACCTACCCGTTCACTGTCACAGTCTCGCCTTCATCGGCGGAGACTGTTCCTTTGTGAATGACTGGAGTGTGAGTGTTGAGTTACGGGTTTTGCATGGTGTGTCGTAGCCCTTGGCGCGGGAAGGCCCATAGCTGGATCTATGGTGGCAGGAACTCACCATACGTCGGCTGATTATTTAGTGATAGTCTTGTTAAACTGTTGAAATGTTATGGTTGAGATGTTCTGTCAGATAGACAATGAGAATATAAGGGTTGTCGTTCACGTAAAACAGCGTAACACAACATTGGAGGGCGATGTATGGGGGGATAGGGGAAAATATGGTGGATATGGATCATCGGAGAAACAAACGAAGGGCGGCCTCGGCAACGGATGATGGTGGTGTTGGCAGCGACGCTCAGCACACTCTTGCATGTCACCCATGGCACCAAACAGCATGACAGTGGCACAGTCTGCTTCAGTAAAACTTTATTTCCTCCAAACGAAAGAATCGTCGTACGTTTGGTAGAGTGGAGTCGGCTGCCAGCCAATACTCTCTCTCTCTCTCTCTCTCTCTCTCTCTCTCTCTCTCTCTCTCTCTCTCTCTCTCTCTCTCTCTCTCTCTCTCTCTCTCTCATCCATTCCTTTAACTGTATGGAGATTAAATGGAAAAAAATGCAAATATATTGACATCTTCATAGAAAAAAATTATCTTGTATAGCATAAAAAAAAGTCTCAGTTCTCTTGTAGGTTCACATTTATCTATTTTTTCATGTCTAGTTTTTTTTTTTCCGCCGTAGCTGTAGGGATCTATCGACAAGGTAGGCTTTCGGTCATTAAGTGTTGCACGTCTAATGCATGGATATCTGGAGGATCAGCACACACACACACACACACACACACACACACACACACACACACACACACACACACACACACACACACACTGACACTGACACACACAAACACACATTCACTCACTGAAACTCACACTCACTGACACACACACACACACACACACACACACACTCACACACTCACACACTCACACACACACACACACACACCGAGAGAGAGAGAGAGAGAGAGAGAGAGAGAGAGAGAGAGAGAGAGAGAGAGAGAGAGAGAGAGAGAGAGAGAGAGAGGAAAAAAATTGCTTATTTATCACATTTAATTTTTTTTCTTCATATCACACATTTGTTTGTTTTGGTTCATCTTATCTCTGGAGTCTGTTGTCAGTATACATCTCTTCCTCCTTAATGCTAGTGTGTGTGTGTGTGTGTGTGTGTGTGTGTGTGTGTGTGTGTGTGTCAGGAGGGGGAGGGTGATGTGCAGTATTTTTATTCGGAGCAAATTTTGTTTTTATCTATGACCCCAAAAAAAATTATTAAGTAGTGTGTTGTGACAGGTGTGTGGTGGGACAGGTGTTGTAGTGAGCGCAGGTGTGGCGTCTCCCAAAAAGCAAACAATACAACTGTTGAAAAGTCTTCGTTACATTCCCTGGGCAAAGCAAGCTGTACGTACACCAGAACAGTAGAATAAAAAAAAAAAAAAAAAAAAACTATATAAACGTAATTACAGACAATGACATATGAGTTGAGGGAAAGTAAATGCCACGGGAAGGCCAAAGAATAAAAGTTATGAACATGCATTTCAAACTTCAATCGCCACCGGCTCGACCATACACCTGCGGGGCTCCAGGTGTACACGCTTAGTCACTGTATCAAGGACAACGCACATTTCCTGCACTAAAAAAAATCGGTTTACATTTACGGCACCTGCACCTTCATAACTCAATTTCACTCTACCCGCCCCTCACCCCCGACCCCAAAGCCTTCACCTGTAGCCGACCCAGGTCTCCACAGGCTCCGACCACACCGACCTGTCACCCACACTTACCCTTCAAAAGCACCGAAGCCTCCTTTGGAACACCTACATCGCCAGGAACAACCGTGAAGAGTTAGTTCCTCGCTGAACCAAATACCTCCATCACACGACCTTGACACGCACACCCCCAGCCGCCTCACCTTTCCTCGTCCCTCGCTTCGAACCCGCGACACACCGCAGACTACAACACTGGCGTCACCGCTGAGTTACGCATGGCTGTACCTGTAACGCATCCCACACCTGTCACGCAAAACTAAGCAGCTGCTGCAACTACAACTCAACCTATCATCACACTTCTCTGACGCCACCACCGACACCTGTTTGCTTACTAAACCATGAAAACAGACACTATGACCTACTCCCACATCCGCTTGACCTGACATGACCAAAAGCCCGGTCACTTCCCACGTCAGACCCCTGAGGATGAGCCGCGCCTACCCCCCCCTCTCCACCACACCTGGCTCACCGACACTCACCTGGACGCGGGCTGATTACGGGCGTCACCTGTTGCTAGACCCTCCACCATCCGCCCAGCTGAACATGGTTTAATATTCAGTTGTATAAAAGTTATTATTTTCATTGTTCGCTATGCTGGTGTGGTTCACTCCTTTGTTTATTTGACAGTGCGCAAGGCATGTTTTATGATCTCTGGCCACGGAACTGTTTTATCTTTACTGACTGTATTTATTCAGGTTACGAAAGATACTCTGAAGGTGAACGTATGTTTTATCTTACGCCGATACATTATTCTTTAAGTTAGTGATGGGCGAGCATTTCATACTGCAACTCTTTACCGCCAACCAAATGAGCGAAACTGATAATCATTACATTCAAAACAGCAAAAAAAAAAAACCCACCATAAATAATTGTCCACCTATCCATTTGTATATCAACACCCACAGCCTTTCCCTTAGTACTTTCAACTAAGAAAAAAAAAATGGAAAGCACTGTTAAGGAAAAAAAAGAGATAAAATAAAACCGGGTCGCGTTGTGGCGGGTCGGACCTTCTTCTTGTCATGGGCGGGGCGGGACGGGGCGGAGCGGTAGTTGCCTTTATAAATGTAGGCGTGCCAAAGTTTCCAAATAAATAACATCAGCATTGCCATCTGTCTGCCGCATCACTTAAGTTTCCACACTGAATTTCCGCCGCGAACCGAGAGGGAAGGAAGGAGTGCTGGTTTTCAGGAAATATTGTTACAACTTTTGAGGTGGAAAAACGCACACGGGAATAAAAGGAGAATAGTAGAACGGCAACGGCACTACACTGGCAAACTAACACGAAGGCGGAAGACAGAAAGGAAAGGATCGTGAAGTATATAAAAAAAGGAGATAAGGTAAAGGGAAGGAAAGGAAGGAACAAGAGAACCAACCAACAGGAGACAAATTCACGATATAATTAAAGTAAAATATGAACAGGAAAAAAAACTAACAATATAAAATGAAACGAAATAATGTGAAGTGGAAAATATTGAAAACATTTTAGACGATGAAAAATATAAGAGGAAAAAAAAAAATTAATAGAGAGAGAGAATGATTTTTCTTGAATAAAAAAAATGAAACAATAGTGAGTCATTGATCTGTGAGTCACCTGTCAGCCGTGAGTGAGTGCGTGAGTCAGCATCGGCCGGAGCGAGGGATGGATGGATGAGAGGGCAAGAGGGAGGGCGTGGTGAGGTCACAGTGCTGACGTAAGGCACCTCAACACCAGGGTTAGTTGAACATTCACTGAGAAGCACAATGAAGGGAAGTGGAGTGGGAGTAGGATGACCGGCAGGAGTGTGGAGTAATGACGATAACTACAACACTATACCACCACACACACACAGACACACACACACACACACACACACACACACACACACACACACACACACACACACTACACAACTTTACACCATTCCTCTCTCCTTTTACTCAACCATAAATGCGTTTAAACCTAACTGCTTCAATACCTCTTCCAATCCTCCTCCTCCTCCTCCTCCTTTAGCAACATATCCTCGCTTCACTAAACTCGTCCTGAAAATCACCTGAATCCTCGCCCCGCCCCGCCCCGTCCCACCCCGCCAGCACGCCCCGCCGCTTCCTCCTCTCTCCTCGCCTCCGCCCTTGGTCCTTCCCGCTGCCTCCACGGTGGTGGTCAGGGAACTCGAGTGATATACAATCCTTCGCTAATTGGCCAGAAAAGGAGAGAATATTATGAGGGATTTTTTTTTTCTCTTTCTCTCTCCTCTTGTCTTCTCTGTTCTTGCGGATGTTCGTTTGACAATGTGTGTATGTGTGTGTGTGTGTGTGTGTGTGTGTGTGTGTGTGTGTGTGTGTGTGTGTGTGTGTGTGTGTGTGTGTGTGTGTGTGTGTTGCTCCCTTGTTTATATTTCGTCATGGTTAGGTTAAGATAAAGACAGCAGCTCCTTCTGCCTCCGCTCATCAAACTCGTCCGCCCAATACAATACATTCACCGCACAGTCACACACACATACACACACACACACACACACACACACACACACACACACACACACACACACACAGACACACACACACACACACACACACACACACACACACACACACACACACACACACACACACACCAAATCCACCGCCATCCAGTCAATAACTCAGTCTTCTAAATCTCCAAACATTTGCAAAGCCTCTTCTTCACACACCATCGGGGAAAGCTTAAGAAAAAAACAACAACTTTATCTAAACCTCTAACCTACAGTTCATCACAACCTAAACTTCCCACCATCGCCCGCAGACTTGAACAACGCCAAGCCCCTCCCTCCGTCCCTCCATCTTTCCCTCCCTTCACCAACGGGATGGGAGGGTATGGGAGGGAGGACCTTTAAATCATAATCAAGAGCGTCTTAACTACAGCCATACGCTCCCTCTCCACGCCCGACACCGCCCACCCCTTTGACGCACGCCCCGTCGCGGTGTTCCCCCTTTCATCACCCTGGCCGGCCTTTTCATCGGAGCGGCCGCCACCCTTCCCCGTCCCGCTGGGTTATTAGCATCCTCACTACCACCGCCATCCCCTCCTTCCTTTTTTTTTTTTTTTATCCTCTCGAACCTTTCTTTTTTTGTACCTTAATGCCGGGAGACAGGTGCCGCCCGGTGTGTGTGTATGTGTGTGTGTGTGTGTGTGTGTGTGTGTGTGTGTGTGTGTGTGTGTGTGTGTGTTCACGGTTGCAGGAGTGTAGAGGTACGAAGAGCGGCGGGAGGAGGGGAGGATGGGGGCGTAAGAGAAGAATAATGACACGGACAGTGCTTCCTTGAGCCTTTTCAGTGTGTGTGTGTGTGTGTGTGTGTGTGTGTGTGTGTGTGTGTGTGTGTGTGTGTGTGTGTGTGTGTGTGCAAAGGGGTTGTAGATTATGTATTTGCGTGTGGTGGTGGTGATGGTGATGAGTGAAAGACAATTACATGTTTTACTATACTGTGCTGTTGTTGTGTTGTGTTGTGTTGTGCTGTTGTATTGCTGTACTGTACTCTGCTGTCATGATAAAGTGTTACGCTGACTTGTACTGTATTATTGTTATGTATTCTGAAGTTACAGAACACTTAATCCACGCAAACATAAGCTAAGAAAAGTGACGTGGTGATTGAACTGTGGAGGAGCTGGTGGTTAAAAAAAAAAAAAAAAAAAAAACCTCCTCTTGAGTGGCTGAACTAAGTCCTTATTTTTATTTTTTTTCTCTCTATTTTTTATTTTTTGCTTTCGTGTTTTTCCCTTTTTGCTAAGCTGACGTCAAGACCAAGTTAAAACCCCTTTTCTCTCTCTCTCTCTCTCTCTCTCTCTCTCTCTCTCTCTCTCTCTCTCTCTCTCTCTCTCTCTCTCTCTCTCTTTCTCTTTCTCTCTCTGAAATATAGCTTCTACATGATCGAGAGAGAGAGAGAGAGAGAGAGAGAGAGAGAGAGAGAGAGAGAGAGAGAGAGAGAGAGAGAGAGAGAGAGAGAGAGAGAGAGAGAGAGCAAGGTATATACTGTCGCCGCCTTACTGAGAGTTAGTTAGTAATCCTAAAGTAACTATTGAACCAGAAAGAGGAAGGATGCCAGTTCCACCTCCTCTCTCTCACCCTATGTCCCTCCCTTCTTTGTCCCTTTCTTTCTTTCTTCCTTTCATTCTTCATTCGTCCCTTCCTTCTTTTCATCCTTTCTTTGTCTCTCCTTTCCTTTTTTTTTTTCTTTCCTTCCTTCCTTCCTTTCCCTCTTTCTTTCTTTTCTTCCTCCCTTCGTCCTTTCCTTCCTTCCTTCCTCATTGACCGTAATAGCGTCACGTTTGAAAAAAAAAAATGATACGGAAAACGAAGATAAAAAACCCCCACTTAACCCACACCAAAAACCCACTAGACTTTTTTTTTTTTACATTATAGAATGAAAATAATAGTAACATGGTAAAGGTGATAAAAATACATAGTGATGATAATAGGAAAATAAAAAGAACAGGAAGAAAGCAAGTGTTTTTTTTCTCAAGATATAGCTCTCTCTCTCTCTCTCTCTCTCTCTCTCTCTCTCTCTCTCTCTCTCTCTCTCTCTCTCTCTCTCTCTCTCTCTCTCTCTCTCTCTCTCTCCACCGTCACCCACAATATCAATTTATCCTTTTCGCTCCAATGGCGTAGAAGTAAAATCCAGTTTACTGAGTCAAGCGTTTAACAATAGATAGGTGGCGGCGGTGGTAGGGGTTACGGAGGCAGCGGCGGTGGTGATGGTGGTGGTGATGGTGGTGGTGGTGATGGTGGTGGTGGTGGTGGTGGTAGTGATGGTGGTGGTGGTGGTGGTGATGGTGGTGGTACTAGTTGACGAAAAATAGAAATATGACTTTTTTTCTTTTATAAAACTCAGAGTTCAGATTAATTCAATCCGTAAAATGATTGTGACTAATATTTATATGTAGCGATGGTTACTAATGCATTTGTATTAATTCATATTAGTACATGTTACATAGGATTAAATAGTACTAGATTGATTAATTAATATAAACCTGCTTCTCATAAATACTAAACTAATCTAACTATTGAGGCTGAAAGTCTATTCCAGTAATTAACAGCTTATTAGATGTTCAAAATCACCTTACAAGCGTCTGTGTTACGTCTTCATCTTTTTAACTTCATTCTTATTACTATTGTATGATTTATTCGAAGTAATCCTTCAAGATTGATTTTATAAAATTTATTTAAGATTTAAAAAACATCAATTAGATCTGTAATCCTTAATTTTTGGAGTGACATCATGTAAAATTGTTGCAACCTTTCCTCCTACAATGAATTACTCAACGTTGGGAGTTCTGTCACTCTCCTTTGTACTCTTTCCAATAAGTTATGATCCTTGATGTAATTCGAACAACAAAAATATGTTACGTATCCTAGGTGTGACATAACAAATGTTGTATATAGTCTTTTTATTACGTCTGGCTATTTCGTGACAGGAAACCTAACTTCATATTTATTTATCTTTTATATATGTATTTTCTTTTCCTTCCCGCTGCACATTGGTCGCTCATTTTTCTTTATGCTAATGATTATGATTACTTAGTGTTTTTTTTTTTTAACATTACTAAGGTCTTGATCGCACATTTGGTGTTTGAAGATGTTATGTTTACCGCCAGTATACGTAACCTTGCATTTACCAATATTATATGATATCTGCCATTTCTCACTCCAATCTATCAGCTGGTTTAGGGTCCGCCTGAATTTTACTACAGTCTTCAGTGCCCAATACTGTACCGCCGACTTTACAAGTATTAATTATATTGCCTCAGTTTGGTATCTGTACAGTTTGAGTTTAACGTAAAACCATTTCCTCTGCAAATTCTATTTATGTTCTTCTTTGTGATCGCTTGTTAAAGTTGACAAGCTCATCAAAGGGTTAGATGTCTACTTTATCTTTATATTTGATGATAAGTTTAATTTTATGAAACATTACGTAGTTTTCTTCCCTTTGTTTGAGTTTCTGTATACTACGCCGAGGAGATATGCTTTGTTCTTTTTCCATAACTTCAACAAAGATAATCATACGCATCTACGTCTGTTTTATGTATTCTAACAAAACTCCCGCTCTTTGGTGTTAGTGGCGCGTGATAAGCCAATATTTAGTCAACAAAATAAAGTTGGGATATGAATCTGTGCACGACACGATTCTGAGCATGGTTAATATACACATTTAAATGATTGGCGTGGTAACAGCAGACCTCACAACCAGACTAACCTGACACAGCTCACGCTCAAGGACCAGACTAAATATACCTCTGGAAAAACGCTTCATATCCTTGATGAACGTAGTTCTGTACACATACCGACATACCCCCACATGGACTCATAATGATAACTTATTGACTTACAGGATTTCAAGCATACATGCATATCATTGGAGGTTCACTGCTTCACCCTGCGTCACGGAGGCTGCTGCCAACGTCTATATATGTTACATTCTTAAATACTAATTTATTCACACTTTTTCCTTTCTCATGAAATTGCCGATGATGGAACTACTTTCATGTTCAATTCCCAATACGAACGTATACGTACACAGATAAGAGTAATTACATAACCGGACCTAAGAACATTGTCAAAATGCTGATCTCAAACTATGATATCTTCAAGATCTTAGTTTTGGGCGTCTATCATGAAATTACAACAAAATTACTTTCAAGTTTGTGTTCAATAGTTGATTAAGTAATCAGGAAATTTAACAAATGTAATAGAATTCCATCACTGATCTGCTTTGGAGATCTGCTTCCACTGAGGTGAAGGGAGTGATAGAGGATTTGGCCTCAAAGCCGTGAGTGGTGTGGCAGCACATGTGTTGGTGTTGATGCCGGCGCGGGAGCTGCCTCACCTCGCGTGGCAGGTGGTGGCATCGCAACAGGATAGGTTTGCATGCATATCTTCGGCAACTTTATTTAATTTTTGTTGATGTAAGTTACACTATGGATTTACTATAACACGGAAAGATTCTAAGGAATCTCTCCGTGTTGGTTTTTGTATGCTGGTACATTGTTCCTCAGATCATAATATCTATGTATTAACAAATCTCGAAAACTTAGAAAACTTTATATTCGTAAAAGAACAATTCATTTCTTTTCTCGAACTGTGTCAGTGTGCAGGTGTTGTTAGACATGAAGGAAGCTCACACCTGTCAGGGCAAGATGCCTCGGCTAGGTTAAGTACGTCTTACACTCCTTTATTAGAAAATATGCGAACACAACCACAAGTGCAA